>JBBYHM010056162.1:0-47746 GCA_038381775.1 Adansonia rubrostipa
CCCATTTAGGATATTTGGCTACCTCGAGAAATCCTGCTTCAAATTGTTTCTTCACTTCTTTTTTGATTTTTAGAAGCATTTTAGGCTCCATTCTTCTGAGCTTTTGTTGTATAGGCTTACACTAACGTTTGAGGGCAAGTTTATGGACCATAATGGTGATGTCTAATCCAGGCATGTTTTAGTATAACCAAACAAATACGTCCTAATACTCTTAAGGGAGACTAATTAGTTCGGCCCGAGTTAATGGTTTTATGAAGTTCCAATTTTAACTTTTTTTGGGTCTTCCTCTATTCCAAGGTTTATGATTTCGGTGGATTTCTCATAAGGTAATATCTATTTTTCTTCTTGCTCAATTAATCTCAACAGGTCCACAAGTATGGAGTTCTCTTTAGAATTTTCTTCAAACTCGACCTCACTAACACATATTGGTTGCTCAAAATTGATTCTCAAAGTCTCAGTTAGAACATTCATGTCATCTTCCTCGGGGTACCTAAAATATGGAAAAAAATATAGGTGGCAAAATATTTTGAGAAAGGTTTAAAAGTTGGCAAGAGCTATGAACATAAAGAATTAAATGCATAATGCTTAGTCATTTCATTCATAACACTTAATAAAAGATGCCTATACAAAGGATCCTACAATGCTCTCGGGCGGAAGCATGTAGGTTTAGTTCATAGCATTATTTTGAAGCAGACTTGAATAGTATAAGAATCTCAATCTCAGTCCAAACACTTAAAAAAAATCCTAGAGGACACTAACCAATCTTTGGACTTGTGATTGACATCTCTGGCTTATCAATCATATTGATGGAGACATCCTCGAATGCTTTGTTCAATATGAGCATAGCATTGCGAAGCCAGAATTTTACATGTCCCACTGGGTAAAAACTTTCCTGAAGTGGTGGGAATATCATTGGCTCATCCTCCATGTTTTATCCTGACAAATAGGCCATCCTCTTCTTATGCTTTTTTTTAGCTTGTTTTCTTTTCTGCTATGCATTGGGCTTGAATCCTAGCCCTCTTTTGTCGATCTGGTTGATAACTTTTAATACTTTAGCTATCCCTTGTAGGTGTTTTCTGAATCTCTTTCTAGCCTTAGCACTTTTACTGACAGTCAACTTTAAACCCATAAGAGTACTCTCTGATAGGTGAGCCTGAACTATTGGCAACCCTTCCTTGATATAAATAGCATCGACAAACTCAATGGATTAGAAAGAGGATTCTACGATATCTTCATTAGGTTCGAGAGATGGGACGTTGGTTCAGGTAGTAGCAATGATATCTTTTTCTCCTCTGATATTGACAACTTTATTTTTAATGATGAATTTCAACTTTTGGTGTAAAGATGATGGTATTGCCCTAGCAGAGTGAAATCAAGGCCTTCTCAACAAGTAATTAAATGATGGAGCAATGTCCATCAGATGGAAGTCAACTTTGTATGTACATGGGTTGATTTGTAGTGGAATGATGATTTTCCCTACAACATTTTGGCAAGTTTCATTGAATGCTCACACAATCATATGACTATTTTGGATATGAAATACATCAATGAAGAGATTGTGCAAGTATGACATAAGCATTACATTTAAAGCCGACCTATTATCGATGAGCACCTTGGGCAACGTGGTGCCTTTACAATACATGGTGATATGAAAGGCTTTGTAGTTTCTTTTCCCTTCATGCTAGACTTCATCATCGCTCAAAGATATGTAATTATTGGCAATGATGTTGCTCACTAAATGATCCAACTGATCTATAGAAATGTCTAGAGGTACATAAGCCTCATTCAAAACTCTAAAAAGAGTGCTCATGTGAGCTTCAGAATTCAATAGTAGTGACAACATAGATATCTTGGCCGATTGCTTATTCAACTAATCGACGATACTGTATTCGCTGTGTTTGACAAACTTGAAGAATTCTATAGCTTCTTTATTATTTGCTGGCTCCTTTAAGCCTATCAAATTTAAGTTTTTTATTGTAGATTTTGATGCTTGAGGAACAGGACTAGTATTCTCTTGCTGAGTTTCACATCTTGACGTGACCAGGGCATAACATCTACCCCTTTGAATTAGGTGACTCACTTCTAAAAGGTCCACACTCATTGCTTATTGACTAGATTCCCTAATGATTAAGGTTTTGTTTTTGTAGTTCTGAGGAACCCCCTTACTATCCTTATAAGGGAAAGGAGATGGAAGTTAAATGATTACCCTTGGCATGGGCTGAATAGGGGTGGCTTTGGCTCTCAGTTGATTGTCGTACAAGATAAATGGCTTTCCAACCTCTTAAAAAGGATTACCTTCTTTTTCTTTTACAGTTTGTTGGCATTGTTGCATTTGCAGACTTAGTATGTGGGGTTTACTTTTTGTCATAGAATTTGATGCTGTCCTTATTAATCATCCCTTAAACCATTGTATGAAACTTTTTGCATGTTTGAAGAGTATGGTCGTAAATAGTATGGAAATCATAGAAGTCATCAATTCTTTCCTCTATCTTCTCAGCTGCATTAGGTAACTTAGCTTGCACCAGGATTCACCAAACCAAATTCATGGGTGTTCTAACTTCTTTGATGTTTTCTACAATCTCATAGTTTTCTTTGATGACCATTTTCTTTAGGTCTAACTGAACACGTGTTTGAGATGAACTAGCTCCAGTCTTGGATTTTGATTGCTGACTAGCTTTCATTTTTCCTTTCCTTTTGTCTTTGCAGATTTTTTTTTGCCCGATTCATTTTTCATGGTCTTATCGATCATCCCACAGAGTATGACTACATCCACGAAGTTCTTCAAAAAGCTTTTCACTATCTTTTCATAGTAAGGAGTCTACAATGTGCCAATGAACCAAACAACCATCTCTTTTTCTATCAACAAAAGGATAAATCTGGGTCGCCTCCTCCATCCATCTTGAAGCATACTGCCTAAAACTTTCATTAATTCTCTTTTCCATGGCCATTAGAGATATTTAACTTGAGATTTGACCATTGGTAAGCCTCTTCTTATCTATGGCATTAATAGATGGATCGATGTGTTTATCCAACTCCTTCTAGCACTCAATCTTAGATCAATCCATCATCTCTTGAACCATTTTTTAAAATGATAGGCAACGTTGCAAATTGTGTTCTTGATTGCAATGGCAATAGGATGTTACAATGGCATTTTTTCTTTGATTTTTATCATTTTTTACTATTCCAACTTTCACAAGAGCTTGCCAGACCTTGCTCATCAGGGTTTTAACCTTCCCATGCTTCATTTAATCCAATGACTTTTCTTATCGATTATCACATTTACTCTTGGTTCCACATAATTAAGGAGTGGATTGGCTCCAATATTTGGCCCAAGCCCTTATTCAATCTTGATCACTCCCTTTTCTAGTAGACTTTGCACCTTTCTTTTAAATAAAGTGTAATTCTCAATGGAGTGCCCTATGCTCTAGTGTGGTATTCACAATAAGCATTCTCATCATATTGTCTGGGGTATGGTGGTGATCTTGGTTTATGAACAGTGGGGCTAGTAGTTTACCTGCCAATAAGTGAGCATAAATTTTTTTATAAGAGTAAGGTAATGGTTCAAAGCGCTCCTTTTCTCAAGGTGTTTGTTGATTGCTTGGAGCTTTCATGTTATTCATGTTGTAAGGTTGTGCATTATGGTTCATGTTTTGAATAGGGTATGGCACAAAGCTCATTGCTAGAGCAAACCTAGCGGTATAAACTGATTATGGTGTAGGGGAATAAGGATTAAGACTCATATTCAACACGTTCGAGAGGTACATAGACTGTGCTGTATACAACTCTGGTTAAACCTAGCACGATTTTTGCTGACAACATTCACCTCTTTTTCCTTACCCTTAGTCACTATCTTTTTTACTGATCTAGATGACTCCTTAATAGATATCCTACCACTTTTGGTAGTGTTCTTAATCATTTCACATGATGTAACCATATTAGCAAAATTTTTATAGCGCTCCTACTAGCCTTTCTTACTAAGGAGCTCATAGGGTGCAAACAAACATGACCATCATTTTTTCTTTAGTTAGAGAGGAATAAACTTAACCTGCCTCCTCTCTTGAGCATATTGCCTAAAGCTCTTAGAAGATTTTTTCTTGATATTCATGAGTAAGAGGCATTCTGGAGCCTAATCAGACACATGCTTATACTAATCAAGAAATGTGTATGCCAAATCTATCCTTGTTTGAATTCTTACAGGATAAAGCCTTATCTACCATCAGAGAGCTGCTCTAGTCAGACTATCCTAAAAGCAATGGATTAGTAGTTTCTCATTCTCTTCATGCCTTGCCATTTTACAATAGAACATGCAAGGATGAGTAGTGGGGTCAATAGTTCTATTATATTTTTCAAAATCAGGGACTTTAAACTTAGGCAGGATAATGAGACTCAAAACCAACCCCAATGATTTTACGTCTATGATTTCAAATTTGTTACATCCTTCAACAACTTAAAGCGCTTCTCTAACGATTGATACTTGTTTAAGTCCTTACGATTTTCAAAGGGCCTTTTTACTTTCTCTTGCTCCATTTGCTCATTGAGGTTTGGGACTATAAGCCTTGTCAATGAAGTACCTAGGCCTTGAAATCCTTGAATCAAATAGGATGCTATTACAGGATGAATGGTTGGGTTGGTGCGATGTTTGCTGTCAAAGGACGCTACCCATGCAACGCCCCATCCTGGGCATTAGAGGCTTGGTGCCACCATTCAGATTGCATTTGGGATTGGTCAATTCTTTTCCTGCCTTGATTATGCTTGTCTGTCTTTTTTCCTTAGATGTATTAGACATTAACTTAGTTAATTCAGTAATCTAGGCTTGAAGCTCTTCATTCTTAGAAGTGATTGTGTAGCGACTCTCTATACATGAGTTTGAGTGTTTCAATATGGGCCTAGTGATCATTTTCCATTGCTTTTCGATGATTGCAAGTGTAATACTAGTGGTGAACTATAGGTTTTGTGTTTTAGAGCACCTTCACTTTAAATTATTCCCAAATTAGGCCTTTATGATATGTTCATCCATATGTTTGATGCAGTGAAAATGAATACGCAATTATGAAGATAAACGAATGAATTAAACAATGAAAGAATTAGGTTATTCATGCAAATTCAAAACAGACAATTGGATTAAGGGGCAACTCCACCAATAATGCCTTTCATTAAAGAAACATAATGTCCTGATTATATATGATTGCATTCGAAAATGCCTGAAATAGTTACATTGTCTGATTACATGGTCCAAGAAATATAACAAATCTTGCTCATGGGCTCCAGAGGGTAAGATATCATCTGTCAAAGATTAGGCCACATCCATCATGTTCTCAGCCTCCGACTGAGCTATCTAAATCTGCTTTGTGAGACAGTGATAAAGGTCTTGATAGTCTTGGTGTGCATGATCAACCACTTCAAGCCATTCTTATTCCCGTTGTTTAGATGTCACCAATGCCTCGACTTGGTCTTGGTGACCTTGAAGAGAATCCTCTAAATCTTGAATTCTAAGTGTCAGAACTCCATTTTCGGCCTAGTTTGCTCTCAAATCTCATACTCGAGCTTTTAACCATTCATTCTTCCTTTGATAAGTTGATGCAAGAGCATAGGTTCTAACAAGCTTTTCCCTATTGACCCTAGCCACTTCTTTCCATTGACGTGGTTCCCTCTCCAGTGTAGTAATTTATGTCCTCCACTCAACCAATGACTTTCTTAGTCTTTGGGACTTGCTTGCATTGTTAAAGGCCATATAGTCTTTCTTTAAACTCTTGAGATCCTCTTTGAGATGGTTTTTCTCCTTAATAGCCTTATACACCTCACATCCTGGAGGTAGAGGTCCATTTTCAATTTACTATTTCCCTCATTTAATTAAGTAATCTTCTTGGTAAAGGTCATTTTTTTCTTGTTTGAACTCTTGCTTGAGCAATTCAATTTTAGAAAAAAATTCATCAACTGCTATTTGTGATGTTCCATTACTAGACAAGGGCACGACGTTATTAATGCGATAATCCTTTATTCATCATATCCTCCATTAAAGCCAGTTGTCATTAATGTGGGTTTGTTTCCATGTATGAAAAGCTTGCTGGACTTTTAACTTATAAGTAGGCTCACCATAATGGAAATCCCATAACTCTAGGTCTTGGACGAAGAGGATGAATTGATGGCACTGGAAATGTTAAAGGACTAAAAAGGGTGTATAGCTAGTGCTTACCTATTGTCCCATGAGTGGCACACAACTATAATCTCTATACTTGTATATGACTGTTCGTAGGAAAAACCAAAAGGCCTTCATGTTACCTCATTCCATTTGATGTTCCAAACTTTTTGGACCCATTGCTTTTCAGATTTGTCTTGAGGCTATTCCTTTTCAGGTACCTTGGAGATGGGCTAAAGTTTGGCAAGAAGTAACATGATGTCCTACTTTCTTTAGGGCCAACATAACTGACGAGCCAAATGTGAAGGAGTGTGCACATCCGATAAAGTGGCCCATACTCATTTTCTTAAAAAAATTCAGAGCTTGAATAGTTTCGGCAATGATGGTTAGTGCTGGATTGGTGTTGTAGCATAAATGAGAAAAGACATCTCTTACCGTAGCTTTAATATAGCCTAATGTCTTTAGGAATATAACTAGACCATATATCGCCAAAACGTAGATATCTTGGATCTTTCAGATGTTAACGGTACTTGCCATTACTTCTTTCAAACTAGCCCATGAGATGCATTCACTGTTCTCCTTTGTTTTGATATGACTCTTAATCCAAGACTCTATTGTCCTAAGGATTTGAGCTAATCTTTTCTTGAAGGTTGGAGGATTTAACTCTTTACAATATATTTTGTCAACCTTTACCCTTTCAATGTTAAGTAATGCAGTGTATTCATCAACAATGGGGACCAAATCTTCATGATTGAAAGTGAAGAACCAATATGTTGGATTCAAAAATTGAAAGGCTACTTGCAACAAATAGATATCCAAATGAACTTGGAGTAGATGAGCAATATCTTGATACCTCTTAGTGAATAATTCCTTTTGGTATTGTCCCAATTGGTCCATATAATCCTCAGATCCTACTAATCATTTTGACGGTACCCTATCATGATCCTTTCATGCACCATTAAGATATACCCTGGTTTAAGGACATCTCCATCTTCATGTTGTCGACGTTCTGACCATGATCGGACATCCTCAAAGGGCTTTAGCTTCAAAATGGACTATTGCTACATGACAGACACCCTTTGATGAACACTAAACCATTAACCGATTATCCCAAGGTGATGGCAATTAGAAAAAGAAAAGCAAAAAGGGAACAAGTTAGTAACCAATACGAAATAATAGGCAAAAGATAAAGAAAATAAGGAATAGCATTTTGCCCTGAGAATAGGCGATACAATGCATAGGGGCAGACATGATGATCATGAATGCCGATGTATTAAACGGGCAGCATAACAACATGTCCACATTAAAATTGCCTCTTCAGACAATTCAAAGAGCATGGCGCACTTGACTTAAAACTAAATAATGGTTGGTTGTGGTAGAGCCTTTGAGTTATCCCATGATGGGATTTGGACAAGCATAATAAAGGGAAGGAGAAGGAAAAGACCATCAAGTGAATCACTCATCCAACTAGTCTTAGATGGCCACTAGGAATTTGCTATAAACTTGGAGTTGCCATCGATCATTTTGAGCTAGGTAGAATTGGATGCCTATTGAAAACAATATTTTGAGTTATGAAACTCGAAACATTGATTTCAAGGTCTACAAAACTCAAAGATTCATTGGTGGGTTCAGGAGTTGGTTATGCGCTGGAAAAGATTAACGTCCCTATAATGCTTGAAATTGGTACCTACTAACTATGTCTCACTTTGGTCTCGATTAAATCGGTTCTATTTAGTCTTTATTTAGATATAATCCTCTTAAATGCATAAAGTTTTGGTGAATAATACAAATCCAGGTTTTTAATGAAAATTAGATCACCAATGTGTCTCGAAGATATAAGAAACATAGGGATTTTTTAGAAAATAATGTCCAGATTGGATTTAAAAAAAATTAGATGTTTCATATTAGGCACTAAAAAGATGCCAACACGAAACATTACCTAGTAAACTTTATTGAAAAGAAACAAATTTTAAACATGAATACACGATAATCATTGCAAGAGGAAACATATTAGTAAGATAAAAAAGGGAAATATGATAATATCATAAACAAGCAATCACAACCAAAGGAACATAAAAAAAGAGGAACGATCGAAATGTATCTCATAATTACCTTCGATTATTAAAGAATAATTGGATGACAATTTTAGAGATAGGTCTAGATTTGGTGGTGATTGGAAGGACAAAGATGATTTTAGTCAAAGTAGTTTAAGGCACTCAAAAAAGAAAAAATTTTGGATTTTTTTGAGGTAAAATACGGTTGGGATATCCCCTCGAAAAGGTAGGGCTAGAGTATCCCTAAAAATAAAGTTAGGAAAACATTTAAGAATAAAGAAAAAATTTGAATCTTTAATTAAAAAATATAGTTGGAGTACCCCTTGGAGTAGTGGGGCTAGAGTATCCCAAGGATAGAGTTAGGAAAAATATTTGGGAATAAAGAGAAAATTTAGATTTTTAATTATAAATGAGGTTGGAGTGTCCCCTCGAAGAATGGAGTTGGAGTATCTCCACTAGCATAAAATTTAATATGAAATCTTTTTTTCTTTTGTTTTTAGTCTTGATCCGAGTCAAAAGTGGCTGATGTTGTAGTGGAACCAACTGGATGCATTTTGAGACATTCAAACATCTCGATAAATGGAGATCGAAAATTAAGTTAAAGATAGGGGACATCATCATGTCATCTCCATTCTTAATTTTTTTCAGGTGCATCCGAAGACTTCAGAGGGCAAATGAGGTACCATTGGAAAGGTAACTCGGTAAGGTTTAATATAAAAGTATTTTGAAAATCTTAGAAAATCATTTTCTAGGCAAAATTAATTTTTGAAGTAGAGTCTATCTTGACATTGGTAGCATGTACAAGGAAAAATGCATGATAGACTTTGGAAAATTTTCCAAGTTTATTCAGAATTTTTAGACCATAAACAATACCTTCCTGGAAAGCGAATTTTGTGACCCTTTTAGGAAAAATATTTTGTAAAAATCATCCGATCATTTTGGAGTCCTTTAGGGTACCAAGATATTTATATGTCAAAAGTACACTCTAGGGGCATTTTTCTAATTTATCATAAATCAAGTCTTTTATGATCATTGGGAAACTCTTAGGTCGAAGGCATACAATAGGAATAGGTTTGTCATCTATGAAGTCATCAAATCCTTTACAATTATCGAGATACCTTAGCATCGAATGTAAGCCTCAGGAATATTTTAGTAATTTATCATAAAACCAAGTTCTTTAAGGTCACTAGGATGCTTTCATGATGAAAATGCACTTTAGAGGGCATGTTGGTTATTTTGACTAAATTTTGATCCTTAGAATCAAGTTTAGTACTTTTCATCTAAACTGTTAGGCTAATTTTTATTCTTATTAACATGAATATTTTTAATAAAATTAGATATTTTTAAAAATTAAGGCAATGTCTTCGAGTTAAAATAGTACTTAAAATTTCTCCCAAAATATGATAGGGGTTTTCTAGATTATTTTAATAACAAGATATCCGTTTCAAAAAGAAAATTAATTTTTTTAATTTTCATAAAATAAAACATTTTGTATTCCTCTAGCTCTTCAGAAGGGTACAAAAGATATTCTGATTTTTAAAGCTTTTCATATTTTCCCAGCTCTCCAGTAGGGTACAAAAGAAAATAATAAAATCCTTTGTGTTCATTTGGTTATCTAAAAAGGTGGAAAAATATTTTGATTTTCAAAAATATTAAAAACTCTATTTTCTCTAACAAAATGATATATTCGGGAATATGGAAAATTTTGATAAAATTAAATATCGGATATGGAAACTAAATAAAAATCCAAATTTAAATTAAAGCACGATTAATTAGGTATCAATTACCAGGCATCATGATTGTAACCACCCAGACCATTTCATATGATCTCTGGTATTGTCGCAAACCTTTGAGATATTTTTTAAGGTTTCATAACCCTCAAAATGCAAACTTTGGTAGGTGACTAATCTCACCTAGCCCAAATAGATTAGTGGTGACTCCAAAATAAATATTTATTTCATAATAACTATTTAGAGTTAAGTCAAGTGAGTAATTCATCTTAACAACTCAATCCCCAAACATTAAAGCAAAAAAAAAGATAATAATGATATATATAGATATATACATGAACGAAAGGTATACCTAGCTTTTAAATCGGGCTGGTCAGGATTCATATCTGGGCCATGTTGAGACATGCATCTTCTTTTTCAGTCATTGTATTATTTTGAGTCAAGGCTAGTAATTTCTCCGACATCGACGACAAGTTTCAAGCTTCTAGCGCTTCATATACAATGACCAAAGGTACCTAAAAATTAAAATAAAGTTTGAATTAAGATTAAAATTTCTTGTTATTAATATTAGCAAAAATTAGTAAAACAATTTTCCAACAACAGCTCCAAAAACTTGTTGTCAAATTTCTACACAAGTGCAGATATCGTAATCAAGTAATATAGAGATAAAGTAGAGTATCGTTCCCATGAGGACTTGTTCTAAAATTCACTAACTACTAAAATTAAAACAATTTAATCTTATCCAAACAACTGATTAAAAGATTATAAAATAAAATTTAAATGAAACTAAAGTTAACTAAATTAACAAAGAAAAGAAATTAAATAGGATTCACTTAATAAATGAGAAAAACCTAAAATTATAATTTCTCTCAACATTTCATTTAAACATCTTTTATCCTCTTGACTAATGATACTGAATTGGTATCTTTTGATGATTTTATAAAAATATCTCTTTTAACCAACTTATTATATTCCTATGCAAATTGAATTAAAAGAAACTCATTCAGCTTAGACTCTAATTTGGTTATATAGGGCATGCTTGTATATTCCAATCTCATATGCAAATTAATTCATCCAAATAAATGAATATGAAACATATGTCATTCAATCTAAGTCTAACTATAAAATTCCCTTTTCAAGTTCATTAGGGTTAAACCAATCTAAATGGTGGCCAATCAACTAGAAGCATTAAGAACAAGATTGAACAAACAACTCAAATATCATTAAATGAAGAAAAGAGAATAGAATAATCCAAACTACATGTTGGGTTCCATTATAACCCTAGAAAAATAAAATCAATTCATATTGATTAAATAAAATGTCAAACACTGAGTTTTACCATCATAAATATTACAATAAAGAATAAAAGAATTAAGGAAAGAGAAAACTAAGAGTTTTCAGATCTTTGTCTTCAAGCTTCTCCGATTTTTCTCTAATTGCAAAGTCTTAATGGCTACTATCCTTTTCATAAAACTAGAGAAAATTAAAAGCTATAAAGTATTTAGGATATATCTAATTCTAATCCTAAAAGTCTTATATATAGGCAAAAACGTGAAGAGGAGAAACTTAGTTTGTAAGTAGCTTGAACAAGTTAATTTTGGAAACTACCAAATTGAATCTACCTTGGTTTTTTATTATGTAGTTGTACTTTTGGAAACTCCTTTAGGTTTTGACCTATAAAAATATGAAACTACTTAACTATATAATGAAAATATAAGGAAAGTAAATAAAACTAAATTAGAAACTACTAAAAATAAATAAAATCTAAATAAAAATCTCTAAGATTTAGCTAATTTAATGCACATAATGAGACTAAATGACTCTATTTTATAGTGATATCACACCCTCAAAATTATAGATTTTCCTAGTCTTCAAGCAAAACACAATAAAGAAATGAAAACCAAATAAATGAAAATGAAATAAAATGAAATGCGAATTAAAATGAATGTACTTAATTGATGATTGTCATAATTCTCCTCAAAGGTCATCTTAATATCCTAGCTCAAGGTGGTCACAAACATAATCTAAATTCATGCTCTAATTCAATCATAAATCTTATGTTTCAAATAGATTTCTAGTGTGTGTCCTAGTGATCTCTTTATTAATCATTGCATGCAATTTAAAGAAGTTTATGCCAATAGAAGCTATGAATTAGTACTAGATTCTCTTACATTTGCTTTTTATCTTTCTCCACTAACGTAGACTAACACCTCATCAAAGATCATATAGGACTTTATTAAGCTTGTAATGTCAGGCTAGGATGAAGGTAGGATAAAGGATATATTTTAGCTTCACCTATAGCCACTTTTCATTGTTCCAGATCTTTTGAAGAGCCAATCATAACACTTTAAGGCACAAACCACTTTTCATGACATATTCTTTTTCATGCCATTTTATTCATTTAAACAACTTTGTGTTTTTTCTTTCTTTTTAGTTTTTTCCTTTTTGTCTTTTTTTTCAATTTTTTTTTGTATGAATGCCATCAATACAACTCAATTTAAACATGGCTTTTAATATTTTTTGAAATAATTTCATGCTCATGCTTATATTGTGAAGGTTGATCATGTTTTTTCTTATTAGGCTAGGCTAAAATTATGGCAATGAAAATAGGATATATATATATATATATATTTAACCTAGTCTCAAATGGAGTAACTAAGGACAAATAGATAAAGGTAGACTTATAAAGGCTTAAACTGTCCAAAAATGAACTAAATCATCTTTTTAACTTAGTGTCGACTAAGATTTTGACTCAAGAAAGAATCAAACAAATTCCATGCTTCTAGACATAATCACAATTCATATCAACATAACAATCTTCAAATAAGCAAATGCAAATCAATGCAAGAGATCAAGTACTTAAGTTTTTCAAAAACACATCATAACAATAAGACTAACAAAAGAATTTAACAAAAAATCAAATTATGCTTATATTTTCTCAAGAATCAAGATAAATCAATAACTAAGTTCTCATCATTAGATATGGATCTCATCATACTAAGCACAAACTTCTCAATTTAGACAGCCTAAACATGTAAAAATAAGCTAGACTCTAAAAAAAATTACAGAAAAACAAAAATAAAAAATTATGCAAAAATCAACTTATACTAATTTGACACTTGAAAAATAATAACCTTACCCCTAAACTTAAAATAAACATTATCCTTAATCTTTATAAATAAAAGAGAAATAATAAGAAACTCCTTTTTTCGATGAAGAAATCTCAAGAGAAGTTTTAATTATCCTTTTTTAACTTGATGATGTCTATCAAAATTGATGAAAGCCTATAAAACAATAAAATAAAACAAATTTATTAGCAATAATCCTTAAAATAATAATACTAATTTAGAAAATGAAAATTAAAAATCAAAAATTAAGAACTCAGTTGGTTCCTCATTGTCACTGGCCAATAATGCGAGCCAGCAACTAGGTGATAATAGGGAGTTAAGGTGCTTGGTTAATGCAGCGCCTTGCTGGTGTTATGTTTTTGGCATTGCACTACTAAAGGTTTATGTTTCTTTTTGCGACTCAGTGTCGTAGAGCCAAGCTTTGGGCACTACATTGCTAAGTTACAAACTAAAATGACACTGTAATGCCTTGTTCTAGCATTACAATGCCAGGCATTTTTTTTCTTGAAAATACTAAGAAAGGAAACAAAAAATATTAGTTTTTTGTAAAAAAACTAAAAAAATTCTAAATTTAAGGAAAGAAAAGTTAAGATGCTTGGGTTACCTCCCAAGAAGTGTTTGCTTTGTAGTCTTTGGTTTGACTATCATCATTATTATTTGAGGTTGGCTGCTTTGACTGATGACTGTGTTTGACTAAATTGGCCTTGTCAACAGTGCATTAGTCATTGTCCATTTTTCGTTTAGCTTTTCCTTTATAATTCTATTCACCATCTTAATTGACTCAAAGTTGTTCAGACTTCTCTTTAGAAACTTTGAGACATTCATTGAACTTTTTGGGTGCATCACTCACTGAATTGACTACCAAACATTCTCTAGATCACTGGGATAAGCAATAGCTTTAAAAACTCAAAATTTTACCTCTTGTTCTTAAACTCTTACCGTAAGTTTTCCTTTTTGAACATCGATGAGAGTTCTACCAATAGCCAAGAATGGTCTCCCAAGAATGATTGGAATTTCACATCTTCTATGTCAAGTATGCTAAAGTTATCAGAAAAAATTAATTTATCAACCTTTATAAGCACATCCTCTACAATGCCTCTTGGATGAGTGTATGATCGATTGGCTAATTGTAATGTAATATAGTGGGTTTTACCTCCCCCAAACCAAGCTTCTGAGAGATAGAAAGAGACATTAAATTTATACTAGTTGTTAAATCACATAGAGCTCTACCAAAGAATTTGTTACCTATAGTGCATGATGGAATAGTCAAGCTTCTTGGGTCTTTAAGCTTTGGTGGTGATTTCTTTTGAAGGATGTTACTACACTCTTTAGTAAGTGCAACTATCTCAAAGTCACCCAATTTCTTCTTCTTTGATGAGATTTCTTTTATATGCTTGATATATTTTGACATTTTTTCTAAAGCTTTAGCAAAAGGCATATTAATATGGAGCTTTTTAAATGCCTATAGACACTTCAAGAATTAATTATATCAAGCTCTTGCTTTTGAAGGCATTAAGGAAAGGGTGATGGTGAGTAACTTGGAGGTAGCTTTTCCTGCTCTCTCTCTCTCTCTCTCTCTTTTTACCTCTTACCTGTATCTTTTTTGTCCACTAGAGTGGGTGATTCATCTTGTTTCTTACTATAACCTTTAACCTCTTTTCCTCTCCTAAATGTGATAGCATTACACTAATTTTTCTTATCCTTTCTCGAATTAGGCTTGGTATTACTTGGAAAAGTACCCAAAGGACGGCTATTGATGGCGCTAGCAAGTTGGCCCAGCTATGTCTTAAATATTCCTAAAAGATATAATTTAAATTTGATTGGTGCCAACTTGGCTTTGCATAAATTGCATAAGCATATCTTCCAATGGTGACTTCTTTTCTTGAGCTAGAACTTAAGCATAGTCAGGAGCCTTAGCTTACTATGAAACTCAAGGCTGGAAGACTTGCTTACTTATAGAAAAGGGCCCTTGGTTAGAGAAATTTTACTGATGTCACTCATTCGGATTATAGCTATTAGAATAAGGGTTATTTGGCTATTTGCTTTAATTTCCAACGTAATTAATTGATCTAGCATAAGTCGGGTGGTGATCACTACAATGTCCATTTCCACATAATTTGCTAGTCACAAAAGGACTCCAAATTGAATGTACCCTTGTAACATCAAGTTTCTTTAAAAATGCTGGTATTTGTGCATTTATTGAAGGAATGGTATCAGCATCATGAATGCTTGCAACTTTCACTAGTAGATTTCTTTCAGTGGACCTTTAATAATTATTAGAAGCCATCTTTTCAAGTAACTCATAAGCCTCATTAGGTGACTTCGCATAAATTTTCCATATGCTACAACATTAATAATAGTTTTTGTTTACCCTATCATTCTATTATAAAAAGTTTGTACTTGAAGCCATTTAGGGAGACCATGATGAGGACATCTTTGAAGTAGATTCTTAAATCTCTCCTAAGCTTCATAAAATGACTGTGAATCATTCAATAAAAGAAGTGATGTTATTTCTCTTCTTTTCTGTATTAGCCGAAGGAAAATATTTAGCATGAAACTTTTGAGCCAAGTAATCACAGGTTGTGATAGAGCCAACTAGAAGTGAATTTAACCAACTCTTAGACTTATCTCAGAGTGAGAAAGGGAAGAGTCTCATTCTAATGGTATCATTGAAACTCAATTGTGTTTGAAAGTATCACAAATCTCCAAGAAATTCATAATGTGAGCATTAGGATAATCACTGGGTAAACTACCACACTGGACTGAAGTCTAGATCATCTAAATAATGACTAGTTTTACCGCTAAGTTATTAACTTGGATGGCAAGCCTTTGGATACTAGGATGAATACCTTGCACACTAGGGCCACAAATTCTTATAAGCACTTTGTATGTTCTTTTTCTTTGTCGCAATGTGGCTCAGATACGAATCCTAACCAAGCCCAGCATAAATGGCCCTCGCTTCTATATTTATTAATATATCACTATGTTATATTCTTTTATTTATAAGGGCCACATCATTATTGACATTTTCTTATTTTGTAAGGACTAAGTGGTTGAGATAAATCCCTCACTTGACTTAACCCTAAATAGTCATTACAAAGCAACTATTTGTTTGGATTCACCATTAATCTATTTAGCTAGGTGAGAATGGTCACCTATTGAAGTTTGTATTTTAAGGGTTCAAAACCCGAGAATACCAATTTTGAGGTCCATGATCAAACCAGAGATCATATAAAAGGGTTTAAGAGTTGGTTACAATTATAAATATGGATCAACCTTCTCGTTATGCCCAAAAATTGCTACCTAATTAATTACATATTAACTTGAATTTTAATTTTTAATCTAGTTTCAAAATATGGTATTTAATTATAAATTCCAAAAATAATACTTTATGAAACAAATTTATGATTTCGTATTGAGAAAATCGGGCTTTTAAAATTTTTGAAAATCAAAATATTTGACACGCCCTACTGAAGGACCAATGGAACACGAAAGTTTTTTATTATTCTCTTTTGTACCCCAGTAGAAAACTAAATGAACACAAAAGGTCTTAAAAATCAAAGTATCTTTCGCACCCCGTTTGTGGGATGGAGGAAAACGAAAGGTTTTATCTTTCTAAAATTTATAAATTCTCAATTTTCACTTTGAAAAGGATATCCTATTATTAAATAATCCATAAAACCACTTTCATATTTTGGGAGAAATTTCACGTGTTCCTTTAACTCGGAGAGATTGCCTTATTTTTCCAAAAACCAATTTTTGATATTATTAAAAATATTTATAGCACATTCTAAGCTCGATAATAATCTAAAGACAAACCTATTCCTAATGTGTGCCTTTGACATGAAAGTATCATAGTAATCATGTAGGACTTGGTTGTACCTTCAAGGTATACCTTTAACATTACCTTCAAGGTAAGACTTGGTACCTTTTACGAAATTATCAAAATGCCCTCAAAGTATGCCTTCAACATGAAAATATCCTGGTAACCTTAAAAGACTCAAAATTGACCATGAAAGGGTGAACCTATCCCAAATATACACCTTTGGCATAAAAACATCTTGATGACTATGTCAAACACAGTTTAAAGCAATTACCAAAATTCCCATATGGTATGCCTTCGACATGAAAGTATCTCGATAACCTTAAAGAACACAAAAAGGATCACAAAAGAGTGAACCTATCCTAAATGCAAACTTTTGGCATAAAAGCATCTAGATGACTTTCTAGACTCAGTTTTAAAAAATTATCAAAATACCCTTAGGGTATACTTTTGACATAAAAAGTATCCTAACAACCCTAAAGGACACGAAAATATAAGTAATGGTGGTTTTTACCCTAATGGGTATTTTAGATGACAAATATAACCTAAAGTACCAAAATTACTAATGAATCCCTATATTTCTCAAAATTACATGTTATCCCAAATTGATTGAAAATGCTCAAAATGTTTTCTTGCCTAAAATGTCCTAAATGGGTGATGTGGCTAAAGTAACCTAAAATGCAAAAATGCAATTAAATCCCTAAATTATTCAAAAATTACATTTCATACACTAGTAAAGAGCTGAAAGAACAAGACTATTTTTAACACCCCACTGGAGGACTAGTGGAATGCTAAAAATATTTTAAAATACTCTAAGTGAATGATTTCATGCTAGAGACGACCATTTTGACCTAAAATGCTAGATTTTCCTAATGGTCCCTAAAATTTATCTAAGTTTGCAAATTAGCCCATACATAATTAAAACATAAAATCAAACATCATATAAATCAAAATATCATAAAAATCACATAAAAATTCACAAGCAAGTTTTGACCAGCTTTTTTGTCCCTAAAATAAAATTTTCAATATTTACACAAAAATCCTTAAACTTTTTAAAATTATAAAAAGACCTTAGAAATAAAAAATTATTTTAACTTGATAAATGCATAAAATACACTCTGATCGGTGCATGTGTGTTATGGCCAAGCATGAGAGGCTAAAAAATTTTTTCTAATTTTTTATTTTTATTTTTTTTACAAATTATAAACTTTTCTATATTTACAAAATGGCCATAAAATCCAACAAATCATCACATATACATGCACGAGTTTCGACTAACATATAATAACCTGCCAAACAATTTTTTTAACTCAATAATCACATATTCACGTTTTATCAAACATAAATCAACACCATTAGATGATAAAATCATAAAAATAAACATATAAACATGTGATCTCAACACACAAAAAAAAAAACACCAAAAGAAATAACATACATAGACAGATATAACACAAAAGCCAACATCATATCAACATAAACATGATTCATGAATATGGATAATCTACTAAAAGGAAAAGTTAAACAAAAATAATTAAATCCAAGAAATTGTTACATTGCCATTGTGCTTAGCCTTTCAACATGGATCAAAATTTAGGATGATTTTGGCTCACCAACAAGAGAAGGAATGAACGAAAATGAAGAGAAAATCAAAGCTTTTAGGAAGAAATTTACCTATTCAAAGCTTTTGAAACTTAATTTTTTCAATTGTTTTTCTATCTTTCTTTCAAGTTCCAAAACCTCCTAAATGAAAAAATATCTTCCCTTTTTTATAAAGAGGGAGGTTCAGTGAAGGGAATTTGTCATCCACTTAGCCAAAACTCAAGGAAAATTTTTTCTTAAGATATTTTTATTTTTTTAAGTATTAATATAAAAAGACGAGAATTGCATTGATTTGTAAGTAACTAGGGATCATTCAAAAATATATTGTCATCATTGCGTAGATAATATCATCTAATGGGTAATTGGAAACCAACTAAATTGATTAGAAAAGAGTTGGAAATCAACTAGACTAGTTTCCATTAAACTGGTAGAAAATAACCAATAACTAAAATAAAATTAAAATAATGATAATAAAATAAAGAATTAAAAAATTACAATTAATAATTATAAAATGAAAGTTTGGAAATGAAATAATGAAAAAAACTTGACTGGAACTCTAAAATTCATAAAATTATACAAAAAAATCCTTATGAGAAAAATAGATACATATAAAAAAATTCAAAACTCACAAAATTAACTGAATTTTTAATACTGATTTAATATGAATTATAAAAATTATAAACTCAAAAAAATCCAACGAAAAAATTTACGGAGTTTTCTACTCTGCAACTTGAAAACAAGAAAAATCCATAAAATGGATTGGAATTTTTTAAAACTGATTTTATGCAAATTTAATGGGAATATTTAAAGAATTTTGAAGTTGAAAACTTAAGAAAATTCTATTGAAAATTTATAGATAAAGGAAAGCTCATATTTTGGAACCAAGAAAATTTTAATGAATACATTAAAAATTATGTAGAATGGATTAAAAACAACATATTATCCAAAATATTAATTATCAAAAATGGAAAAGGTGAAATTGTGAAACTTGAAATAAATTTATCAAGGAAAAATTTTATGAGCATAATATTCGCGATACTGTGAAAATTCAAAATTAATTAACAAAATTGACAATTTGACACCCCGTGGTGGAAAATTCCAATAAGTATTTTTTTTCTTGAATATTTTTTTTTGAAATGCATAGTGGCATAAATACTACAAAGTATTGGTAAAAATATACAATGGTCAATTTTTAATGTTTTAAAATCTAAAAAAAAACCATAAAGATAAGAAATTTGACTGCGATATCATCTGCATGAATAATTTTTCAAAATTTGATAAGAGAATATTTAAAAATTGATTTTTCTCTTAAATATTTATCTTTTTATCCATGATCATTCTTCCAATGGCACTTTTTCTATCACGTGAAAATGCGACCATTTATGTGTGATAGCATAAGTTACATAAATGTGAAAAATACCCAGCAGAGGTTGACCTATATTAGGGACACAATTATATTCCTGGTCTCGGTTAACTGAGACTATGAAAAAAGGACCCAGAGGAAACTAAGTGTCTATAGCTACCCTTCTTTGTCTATTACTAAGATCAGGAATGAGACACTAACCAAATAGACATAATTTCATTCAGGTGATAAAGTCTTAGAAAGTAAAACACAAATAAGTTCATTAAAATGGCAAAAATTAGAATAGAAACTTTAGGCTTGGGGTAAGCCTTATGTTAAAAGAGCTAATTAAGGTGAAGCCTAAACCTAATGGATTGCCAGGGCAAATCCATAGTTAAAAAAAGGTTAGCTAGGATGAAACCATATGAACAAACTAGGGATGACTAGGGTGAAACCATAATCAAAAAAAGGTTGGCTGGTAATAAACCATGTGAGTCAACTAAGGAATGACAAGGGAAACCATAGAAAGATTTACTAGGATAAAACATTCAAGCTAATAAAAGAATGGCTAGGGCAAAACCAAAGTTGAAAAAGGCTTGGCCAAGATGAAACCATATGAACTAACTAAGAAATGACCATGATGAAACCATAGTCAAAAAAGGTTGGCCTGGATGAAACCATATGAACTGACTAAAAATGTCTAGGGCAAAACCATAGTTTGGCCAGGATGAAACCATACAAACTAATTCAGGAGGACTAGGGTGACTCTATAGTCAAAAAGGGGTTGGCTAGGATAAAACTATACAAACGAACTAAAGAATGACAAGGGCAAAACCTTGTCAGAAATGGGTTGGTCGAGATGAAACTATATGAACTAACTAAGGATAACCAGGGAAAAACTATAACCGGAAAGCGGTTGCTTAGGATAAAACCATATGAACCAACTGAAGATGACTAGGGCAGAACCTTAGTAAAAAAAAGTTTGGTCAAGAAAAAACCATATGGACCAACTAAGGAATGACTAAGGCATAACTATAGTTAAAAAGGGGTTAGCTAGGACAAAACCATGCAAACCAAGTATGGAATAACTAGGGTTAAACCATAGTCAAAAAGGGGTTGGCGAAGATAAAACTATATAAACCAACTAAGGATGACCAAGGTAAAACCATATTCAAAATGGGGTTGGTCAGACGAAACCATACAAACCAATTAAGGATGGCCAAGGTAAAACCATAGTCAAACAAGGGTTGGCCAAGATGAAACCATAAGAACCAACTAAAGAATGACTAGGGCAACGCCAAGTAAAAAAAAGGGTTGGCTGAGATAAAACCATATGAACCAACTAAGGAATGGTAAAGGAAAAAACATAGTTAAGAAGGGGTTTACCAAGATAAAGCCATAAAAACTCGCTAAGGAATAACTAGGGTGAAACTATAATAGTTGGAAAGGGGTTGGCCAGGACAAAACCATATTGCACAACTAAAGAATAACCAAAGCTAAACCATAGTCAAAAAATAGTTCGCCAGGAAAAAACCATATGAAAAACTAAGTAGTGAGCAAAGTGAAACCATGTCAAAAAAGGGTTGTTGAGACAAAACTATATGAACCAACTAAGGATGACCAGGGCAAAACCATAGTAAAAAAAAAAGTTGGCTGGGACGAAACCATATGAACCAGCTAAGGATGACGAGGCCAAACTATAGTCAAGAAGGTTGGCCCGAATGAAACCATACAAACGAGTTAAGAGATGACTAGGGAAAAACTATAATAATTTAAAAAAGGATGGAATAAAATGATACAAAACAACTATGAAAAGACCAAGGTGAAACCATAGTTGAAAATGATTTCCCAAGACAAAACCATACGAACCCACTAAGGAATGACCAGGGTGACACCTTAGTTGAAAAGGGGTTGGCTAGGATGAAACCACATGAACCAACTAAGGAATGGCCAGGTTAAAACGGTAGTCTAAAAAAGGTTGGCTGGGACAAATCCGTACTAACCAACTAAGGATTGGCCAAGGCAAAATGTTAGTTAAAAAAGGGTTAGCTAGGGTGAAACCACATAAACCAACTAAATAATGACCAGGACAAAACCATTTCCAAAAGGGGGTTGCCTAAGACAAAATTGTACGAACCAACAAGAATTGATTATGGTGAAATCATAGTCGAGAAGGGGTTAGCTGGGATGAATCCATACGAACTAGTTAATGAATGACCAAGGCAAAATTATAATAGTTAACATAACTAGTAATGCCTAATATTGAAAAAATTTCGAAGGATTTGAGACTCAGCTTTTGATTTTGAGGAAGTCAGCATATGGAGTAGTTTTTTTCCTATATGATATTTAACTTTTTGATCTTCAAATCATTAAATGCAAATAAAAATGCATGAAATATGCATATAGTGTCTCTTCATGATTTTTTTTATTTATAGGTTCTTTATAAACACTCTAATTCATCATAAATCTAAAAATTGAAGGTACATATTTATTTTTTCAAAATTTGTGAGGTGATCTTATGCCTTTTCCTAAAGTTAGATGACTTTTTTTTCTTTTTTAGTAAAAAGAGCCAATGCCTAAATTTGTAGTTAAAGTTATTTTTAGAAAAATATTGAAGGCATCTTTTTTTATTTTTTTGGCGAAGAAAGCTAGTGCCTAAGCTTGTAGTTGAAGGCATATTTAGAAAAATATTGATGATATACCTTTTTCTTTTTTGGCGAAGATAGTTAGTGGTTGAATTTATAGTTAAAGGCATCTTCAGAAAATATTGAAGACATCTCTTTTTCCCATTTAGCGAAGGAAGCCATTGCCATCTAAGGGCTGAAGGAGAGCATGATGAAAAATATATGATTTTTGAAATCTTCCATCAACAACTAACAAAATTGATAAGAGTGATGATATCTCAAGGGTTATAGAATCATATTTTTTTCTTTCTTTCTAAAGATCATCTAAAAGGACTTGACTTTTTTTTATCGAGATTTTACTTAAGAATGTTATTTGCCTCCCTTAATCCTTTCTACAATGTTTGAAAGAATTTAGAATATTAACTAAAATCCCTATAATGTTTTGATCTCATTCCAAAGTAATGCAAAAAGGTCACTTTGTCTTTCTTTCATATATTTCCATTTCTTTAAAATGTTAATTATCATTTAGAAAATATGTTAGCATGGTTAAAAAGATAATTTAACAAAGGTATAAATGAAAGTATATACTTGTATTACAATAATGAAAAAAGATACAAAATTGGTTATTTTGCAAAAATGATGGTAAAGTATAAAAGAGATTTGGATACTACTCAAAAAAATAGAATCTCTCATTTAGTTCTTCAAAAATTTCTCCTAAACAGAATGTTTACTTTCATAAAGATCCATCTCTTGAAAATGTTTTTGATCATACTATGCGTCATTCAGATTTAGTCTTATGGCAAATTGTGCTATGGTCATTCTTTTCAAATGATTAAGCCATTGTTTCGAGTTTTTAGGTCAAAGCATCCCTTTTATATCACCTTTAATTAAATGCATTTTTTGGGTTTTCATCCAATTTCTTTGGAATGGATGCCTTTTTAGGTTTTCATCCATTTTTTGTAGAATGGATGCCCTTTTAGGTTTTCATCTTTTCTTTAGCATAATACTTCTTTACATTATTTGAATTGATAAGGTTTGATAAAGTGCCATCATCCATCTCTACCGATATCAATGCTCTTGCTGAAAATGCCTTCTAGACTACATATGGCCCTTCCCAATTAAGTGCTCATTTATCCTAAGGATTTTTTTTGTCTGGGCAAAATTTCTTTCAAAACTAATTCTCTCTTGTGGAATTTCCTGAGATGTATTTTTTTTTTATTATATGCTTTTATCATTCTTTTTTAGCACATCTGTCCATGTTGCATAGCTTTTAGCCTTTTTTTCCTTAATGAAATTCAACTCTTCAATGCAGTTTAGAACCCTTTTGACTTTCTCCAACTTAGTTTCTAATAGAACTTGGGGTTGAGGGATCTCCACTTCAATTAGTAAGACAACCTCTATGTTGTAGACTAACGAAGAAGGCATTGCCCTAGTTAAAGTTCAAACTAAAGTTCTATATGCCAAGAGAGTAAAAAGGAGCTTATCATGCCAATCTTTGTATGTCTCTACCATCTTCCCTACAATTCCCTTAATATTCTTATTAGCTACCTAAATTGCTTTGCTCATCTTTGGGTGATATGTTACCAAATTGTGATAAGAAATTTTAAGCTAGGTACACCTCTGTCATCAATTTATTACTCAAATTGAAGGCGTTATCCGTTATAATTCTTTTAGGGATCTAAAATTCATAAATGATATTGGTCCTTAAAAATTTTATCATCATCAACCTTGTCACATTTATATAGGTCACTACTTTGACCCATTTGGTAAAGTAATCTATAGCCACCAAGATGAAGTGATGACAGTTTGAAGCTACAAGGATAGTTGGTCCACTAATGACCATGCCTTATATAAAGAAAAGCCATGGTGCAGTTATGACATGTAATGACGAAGCTGGTACATGGTTTTTTTGGCATAGACTTGGCATTTATGACACTTTTGGGCATACTTAATATAATCCCCCTTAATGATAATCCAAAAATAACCCAGTTGATTTGCCTTGCTATTTTATGCCTATTAGTATAGATTTCGCAAATCCCTTCTGCACTTCTTTTAATATCTTTTATGCTTTGGGTGCATCAACACATCTTAGCAGCATTTGATCATAACTCTTCTTGTAAAGAATCTATCCAAGATAAAATTTATTGCTAGCCTCCTTATAAGTTTTTTTGTTAGTTTCGGAGACATTGTCCACGTATACCTAATGCATGAGATATCTTATGATGTTTTGATACCATGAGAGACCATTTGCTTCTATTTCAACATCGTAACAATAAATAGGAGACTTGTATATGCTCATCTGAATTAGTGTTACCTCTTACCCTTTATTTACTTTAAATATCGAAGCTAAGATGGCTAGAGCATCTGCCATTTGATTACCATATTGAGTAAGATAAATGAATTCCACTTTCTTGAACTTTTTAAGCAATTCTACAATCAACTGTCTATATTGTTCCATCCTCAGATCTTGAGCTTCCCATTCTACATGCAATTGATAAATCACCAAGGTCAAGTCTCCATCTACTTTCAATAATTGAGCTTTTCTCACTGCAGCTACCTAAAGTCCTATAACACATCTTCATCTTTTGCTATATTGTTTGTATAGTCGAAGTCCAACTGAGTAGTGAAAAGATAATAATCCCTTTCTAAAGATATCAAGACCACTTTGATTCCATGGCCTAAAGCATTTAGCAGTTAATCAAAATATAGTTGATTCCTCTAATGGCTCTCTTTGCTCTTCTACCCAAATATTCATTAAATCTCATTAGAAAAGTCAAAATTTAATTGCTTATAATCATCAAATGCCCAGCTTGGTGGGAATTCAGCAATAATGCTTTATTTAATTGCCTTTTGATGCACATAAACCATATCATGTTCTGATAACAAGACTTGCCATCTAGCTATCCTTTTTGACAGAGCTATGCTCTTAACAAATACTTGATCAAGTCTATTTAGGTGATCAGCTATGTTGTATGATACAACATTTATTGTTGGAGCCTTTTTACAGTCTAAACTAAGGCATAACATATCTTTTCTATTTAAGAATAATTTGCCTCATAGTCAAGGAATCTTTTATTGAGGTAATAAATCACTTACTCTTTCCTTCCTGTCTTATCTTGCTACCATAGAATACAATCCATAAACCTTTCAAATATTGACAAGTATAGAATCAAAGGTTGTCCTGATATTAGTGGTGCCAACACTGGCATATTACAAAGATAGCACTTAACTTTTTCAAATGCCTCCTAACATTTGTCATTCTATTCCCTATGTTTTGTTTTTGCAAGAGTCAGAATATCATGTTGCACTTATTTGTGAGTTAGGATATGAATTTGGCAATGTAATTCAACTTTCTTAAGAAATTTTACAACTTTTTTTTATGTATGTTAGGATAACAATTCCTGGATGGCTTTAATCTTATTTGAATCAACTTCAATCCCTTCTTTACTCAAAATGAAGCCTAATAACTTCCCTGAGCTTGCACCAAAAATGCATTTTGTTGGGTACAACTTCAACTAGTACTTTCTCAATCTTTTGAATAGCTTTTGTAAATTTGAAATATGTCATTCCTTCTAGAACGGCTTGGCAATCATATCATCTACATATACCTTTATCTCATTTTGCATCATATTATCGAATAGAGTGACCATTCCTTTGTGGTAAGTTACCATGGCATTCTTTAATACAAATAACATCACCTTATAAGAAAAAAGTTCCCTACATTGTGACAAATGTGCTCTTTTCCATGTCTTTTAGCATCATTTGTATTTGATTATACCTAGAAAATCCATCCATGAAAGAGAATAAACAATTCTTCATAGTATTATCAACCGGAGTGTCTATATAGGAAGAAGGAAATTATCCTTCAACCTTGCTTGATTTAGGTCCTAAAAATCTACGCACATTCTGACTTTACCATTTTTTTCAAAACCAAAACAATATTTGCAATACATTTTTTATATTTTTCCACCTTGAGAAATCCAACCTTGAATTATTTCTTTACCTCGTTTTTATTTTCAAAGGATTTTTAGCTTCATTTTTCTCAGCTTTTGCTGAACAAGTTTATATTCTAGTTTTAAAGGCAATTTTTGGACTACAATTTTCGTATCTAGTCTTAGCATGTCATGGTAGGACCATGTGAAAACATCTCAAAATTCCTAAGGCAAACTTATTAATTCTTCTCTGGTAGTAGGCATGAGAGCAATCTTTATTTTGACTTCTTTTCTATCACTTTCACCATCCTCTAAATTTTTATCTTTATAGATTTTTCATGGGGCATTATTTTTTTCATCCTGTTGCTTAATTATTTTTAGTAGATGGAGGCAAAGTATGATCATCAATATATTCATTAAAATAGGCCTTGTTTAAGTAGACAACCCGCTCATAATCAACCTCTGAATTCTAATGAAGATCATCTACTTCTCTTAGAGTGAGGAATCTACAAAGAAAGAAAGAAAATAGGCAAAAAAATAGATGGCATGATTTGTCAATATGATGTAAAAATTGAAAAAGGGAATATTGATGTGAAAAAAAATTAAAGATTAATAAAAAGTTATATGCTTTTCATTTCTAACAATGATAATTTAAACTTTAAATTCTTTTACAAAAATGATTATTAAATATCAAAGTGAGCTCTTGGAATTACTCTTGAAATGGCCTAAACACTATAGTTTTATTGATAGTAGTCCAATTTTTCTAGATATATTTAGGAGGACACGAACAAATTCCATGATCATCATTTGGTCCCTCATTATTTTCTCCAATGGTGGCCACTTGATAATTCTCAAAAGCTTTGATGATCATTAATAAAACATCCTTGGTTTTTTACTTTGGTTTCTAAATTAATGACCTTTCTGCTACAAAAAATTTCTTTTAAGGAATGGTAGAGAGTATGTTATGACATGGTTCCTGGCTTTAGCTTGGGATGACTTTATTTCTCAATTTTTGTTCTCTTTCTTCTTTTAACTCTTCTTTAACTTAAATCCTAGCCCATGTTTATCTCTTTTGCCCACTGCATTGATGGATTGGTTCCTTCACTATAAATATTTTTTGAGCCCTTTCCTTACTTGGGCCTATATTTTTACCATCAATTTGTGGCCTATTTTAATGCTCTTTGATAGCCTAGGTTTTGAGATTATAGACCTTTCTATCATAAAAATAGTGTTTATGATCTCAAAGTTTCAAAATAAACACCTTTCAGCTTTAGAACTAGCCTCAACATATAGGACCTTAATAGAAGTCATGGCTACGATGCCTTCTTCCCTGGATACGCTAACTACCCTTTCATCAATTACGAGCTTGATTTTTTGATAAAATGATGATGGTACAGCATTGGAAAAATGAATCCATGATCTCTCCAATAAATTATATGTTGGGACAATATCCATGACATAAAACTCTACCTCACATGTGCATGATATGATGTTTAAAGTAATTGATATGATCTCTTTGATTTTCATTTTCATTCCATCAAACGCCTTGACAAGCTTCGAACTATGTTTAATTAAGGTGATGTTGACTGGCAAGTAGGAAAAAGTGATTAATGCCATTACCTAGAGAATTGATTAGTTGCCAATAAGGACTTTAGGCAATATATGCCATTGCTGTTTGTTGTTATATGAAGGGCTTTTGTAGAAGCAGTCCCTTCTGATTGTATTTCATGATCATTGAATAAAATGAAGTTGTCAGAAACAATATTATTTATTAGGTGATAAAGTTTATTTATAGATATATTTCGAGGGACATATACCTGGTCAAGCACTCTTAATAAGGTATTTCAATGTGGCTTTGAATTAAGTAGTAAAGCTAACAAAGAGATTTTTATAGGTTATGGTTTTAGTTGCTCTATATTGCTATACTCATTATGCTTTATAAACTTGAGAAATTCTTCCACTTCTTTTTTTTTCATCGATTCTTGGATTTTTGCCAAGGCTTCTTCAGTAATTATGGCTTTTTCGAAGGTTTATCCCATTAATGTGTCTTTGGCACCATCTTCACCAATTTCACAACATAATGTAGCCTACTTTGTGTTACATGGCTAACCTTAATTATATCAATGATAGCTAGCTTTTGGGGTTATTACTTTGGCACCATACTTGTGTGGCACTCGTTTGTTATCCTTGTATGGAAATAGCATTGGCACTTTGATGATAAGTCTAAGAGTACTTTCAATTATGGGAAGAGAAGCCTTTAGTTGATTACAACAAATAATAAGAGGGCGGCTGACACTATAGGGTAGCTATGATAGCTTTTTATCTATCATATTAATTAACTTTTCATCTTTCTGATTGGTCTCTTCATAAAATTCAGATTATCCACTATCTACTATCCATTGGATCATGCTATAAACTATGAACATTCTTTCAAAATGTGTCCTAAAGTCATATGAAACTTGCAAAAGTTAGACCCCAATATCAGATTAGTTCTTAATGTTTTTTATGATTCTGACTAAGGATTTTGCCCTCAGTCAAGATTGTCTAAACTTTTTTTATTAGGGTTTTAACTTCTTGAACATTTATTTTCACTAGTCGCTCTTCTTTGGCAATTGAAGCATTAATTCTAGGCTCAAATAATCTGACAAAAGATTTTTATGACATTTGGTCTTGGAGTATTATCAAATTTAAAGGCTTCAAAGTGATAAAGACTTTAGACATTTTTCTTAAAATTTGGACAATTCTTAATTGAATGACCAGCCACAGCATGATACTCATAGTAGGCATTCGAATTATACTAATTTGGAAAATTATCTTCATATGGGTTGGAGAAGATGGGAGCTACTAATCTAGCTTCCAGAAGTTTATCAAAAAATTTCCTTATATGAATAAGAAAGTGGGTTGTAATAGGGTCATGCTAATTCTTTGGATTGGTTGATTGGTGTTGGGCATAGTTTGATTTTAGAGAGGTAGATTTAGGATAGTGATCCATGTGGTTGATAGAGCACGAGTTTAAGGTGCACTAAAAGAGTAAGTATTTTGAGGTTGTTGACCTTGGTTTTGATAATATGAGTGTTATCCTTGGCTATAAGGTTATTCAGAAAATTAAAAGATGTTGTGACATCTTTTTTGTTTTGCTAGGTCTTACCTTTTTTCCCGTGAAGGCTCAATAGTTGTGATTTTTCTAGCCTTTACAGCCTATGGAGATGTAAAACCCTTGTACTTCTCAAATTTAGGCATTTTGAATTTTAGTGAAAGGACCAAGTCTATTACCAAAGCTAAGATCTTCATTAACACTACTATACAATTCAGCCCCTTCTATAACTTCTAGTCTTCTTTTAAGGAGTTACAATTTTCTTTTTTCACTTTCTATTTCAATCTGCTTTTGGCCTTTCTATTTACACCTTTCTTCTTTATCATTAATAAGATTCAATGACTTGTCTAATGTGACTGCATTTCTTGGATCCACCATTTATGCAGCAGTGTCAAGATTAATGTGGATGGCTAGTGAAGGAAGTATATTTTGTGGGCTGGCTGACTGTGCATTCAGAATGTTAATAAGTTATTTTTTCGCTTATAGCCCCCACATCCTTCGGCAAGAGTATCAGTAATAATTTTCAATTATAGGCAAACTAGTTCCTTAGCCATGAGTAATTCCATCATTCTGGTGATATGTAATTGCATTTCTTCTTGTTTATTCATCATGGCCTCTTCAGCCTCTTTATGTCTTGCTTCCAATTGTTTAATTCTTGCTTGATAGTCTTTGACTATCCTTCTTATTCTATATCGAGTATAGTATCAATGAATAAGTGGTAGTTTAATTGGTCGCTCTGAATTTGCAAACTTGAAACCTATCCAAATTCAAATTCCTTTAAGTTAAGTTTTATCTATGAACCGCTGAAATTAATAGTTATGTATGATTATACATATATATGATGCATGGTATGAATGAATACACTTGTAGGAGTGCTTGCTTTAACAAAAGATTTTGAACTTAAAAATTTTCATCAACATTATGAGAAACTACATATTAATCATTTATGGGTTATGTCCAAAGGAAGTCTTAACTTGATCATAATTGCCGCCACGTGCCATGGCTTTAAAACTTTGGATGATCTGAACAGCTTAAAGCACTTGACTTAAAAATATATAATGGTTGGTGGTAGTCAAGCCATTGAACTATCCCATGATTGGAATTTGGATTAGGCATAGCAATATGAAAGGAAGAAAGACCATCGAGCGAATTACACATCCAACTGGTCTCATATGGCCATCACGAAGTGGCCATAAACTTGGAGTTGCCAGCAATCATTTCAGGCTAGGTAGGATCGAATGCCTATTGAAAATGCCATTTTGAGTTACAAAACTCAAAACACTGATTTCAAGGTCTACAAAGTCCAAAGATTTATTGGTTGGGTTCGCGAGTTGGTTATGCACAAGGAAGGATTAACATCCCTATGATGCCCAAAATCGATACCAACTACTATGTCTTGCTTTGGTTTTGGTTAAATCGATTTCATTTACTCATTATTTAGATATAAGTCCCTTTAATGCATGAAGTTATGTGAATTGTAAATCCGGGTTTCGAAAGAAAATTAATATCACCTTATGCATGGCAGAGGTATTAGGAACATAGGGATTTTGGAGAAAATAAATTTTGGATTGAATTTTAAAAATTTGGGTATTTCATGTCAAATACTAGAGAGATACTGACACGAAATATCGTTTTGCAATTTTGAAAGTGATTTAGAAACATGAATGCATAGTCTTCCTTATAAAGAAAAAAGAATATAATAGATTACGTGAAAGAAAACACACACAAAAACATGAAAAGTAGGGACGATCAAAATGTATCTCATAGTTGTCTTTAATTATTGAAGAATAACTAATGTAACAACTTTCAGATATGGTTGGATTCAACAGTAATTTGATAGACGAAAAAGATTTTAATTAAAATAATCTTAGGCATCCGGAAAAGGGAGAATTTTTGGATTTTTTTGGTAAAAGTGGGGTTGGAGTATCCCTAAAGATAAAGTTATGAGAATAATTTTGAATAAAAAGAGAATTCGAGTTTTTTTTAATGACAAAGAGAGTTAAAGTATCCCCTCAGAGTAATGGGGCTGGAGCATTCCCTGATATGAAAATTTTAGATGATTTAAGAAAATAATTAGAAATCTTAAATAACTTTGAGAGAATAATTTAAGTTTTTTTTAGTGAAAATAGGATTGGAGAATCCCTTTGGAGTAATGGGGTTGGAGTATGCCTAAAGAGAAAGATGTAAATCTTTAATATTTTACATGAAAAGTTTATTTTTTAAAGCATTTCTAAAGTAGAAAACCAAATATTTGTATAAAATATATTTTTCACTTAAGCCATGATCCTAGTCTAAAGGGCTTATATGGTAAGGGAATCAATCGGATACATTTTCAGTTATTCAAACATCTCTATAAAGGCATTTCAAAAATTTGGTTAAAACCAAAGGACATCATCATCTCATCTCCATTCTTAAATTTATTCCAAGTTTGTCTGAAGGCATTACAGGGTAAATAAGGTACTGTTGGAAAGATAACTCGATAAGGTTTAATGTAAAAATATTCTAAAAATCCTAGAAAATCACCTTTTAGGCGAATTTAATTTTTAAATTTGAGTCCATCTTGACACTGGCAGCTTGTACAAGGAAGAAGACATTATGGAATCTGAAAAATTGTTTCATGCTTATTTGGAATTGTTAAATTGTGAATAATACTTTTTGAAAAAGGAATTTTGTAAACAATTTAGGAAAAATATTTAAGAATTTTAGAAAAACCATTTGACAGAACAAAATGGCTAAAACAGAATATAGCACACTGGTTCCAAAGGTCTAAGACAGCAAAGATTCAAAAAATCATAACTCCTTCATATGGAATGGTCCAAGGGCAAACAAGACATCATTAGGAAGGTACCTCGATACCCTTTAAGGGGAAAAATATTGGAAAATTCAAGAAAAATCAGCCATGACTTGAAAATAAATTTTTCAAACTTAGAATATGGTGCTACTGGAGCAAAAATAGGGGATTATTCGATTTTTTGATATTGTCAAGGATAGGCTCGAACCTAAGAAGTCTGAACATTTGTGACAAAAAGGGAAAAGTAACATCGGCATCTTGAATTCATTTCATAACCCTGGAGTAGTTTGGCATGATGAAACAACCCGTTGACCACATCACTAAAAAGGGTATTGACTCAAGATCGAGGCTTAATACTTTAACAAAAGAAGGTAGCATTTTATTCTATGAATACAAACTTGAAAGGTTTAGTTTGCCCCCAAGATTGGAGGACCAATTTTATGAAAACGTCAAATCCATGCTATTCTTCATCTATTAGAGTTAGCATAAACTTAACTTGGGGATTTTTTTGGGAAAATCATATTTTTTTAACAAATCAGTATGCATTTTGAGTATCAAATTATGAGTAAAATACAACAAACGCAATGATAAATAAGTAGTACACAAGTAAACACACAAAGATAACATTTTGACATGGAAAGGTAAAGACGGCAAATAAGATGTATGAGAGTGATATGAACATATCTAAGTGAAAAAAGGATGCTAGAGTTGTCGAGACAACATTTTTATATTATAAGACTCCTTAAAATGCAAAAAAATGCATGAACATACTCCATGCATGATATGGAAACATTCAAACATGTGTTAAGTATATGAAAATAGATGAAACATGGTAGAAAATGTATAAATAAAATGGTTGTTTTGTTAAGAGAATGAAAGACAAGATATTTATCCTACCATCAAACATCAGGGCATCAAGAGAATATAAACATCCTAAGACTACCATAGAATAAGGCAGCAGTGATGCATGAGAACCCTAGAAGGGTCATGTTAACATAAAGGTCACTGAGATGATGCAAATGTTGAAAAACCAGAGAATATGCAGAGTCAAGTAGAGAAAATATACCAAAAGTTTCAAGCTTCAACCGTTTCTCTAAGCAATAACTTTAAACTCAATTTTTTTGGGGTTAAACAGCAAGAAAGTGACGAAAAAGGGTTTTTAGTTAGTTATGGATAAAGAAGAGTTTTAAGAAGGAATATGATTGAAATAGGGGTTTTGGAAAGACTTTTTTTGATGGTTTTGAAGGGCTCTGAGAACAGAGAAAAGATTTTTATTTTTGGTGGCTGGGGAATATTGAGGGAATATCTAAAAATGGGTGTTTCTCTGCTAAGAATTTTTCGGTAGTGTTTTTCTTAAATTGAGTCTAAGTTCTTAAAAAGTAAGGGCATTTTAAGGTTTTGGTGCATATGCCTCAAGCATAGATCAGGTACTGCACTTAGCTGCCATACAAACCCATTTGTTTGCTCAGCGTAAATAATGGATCTAGGCTACTTTATGCAGTTGAGCATTAGGAAAGTTCAGCCTTAACCTTTGACAAATTGCATAATGTCATTAAATGCCCTTGTCATTGGCTATTTAAGCCTTAAAATTTTGTTTGAATCCAATCAAAAGCCTAAAGATAAAGCCTAGTATGAATTTTGATGATTTTTGGTGCAAGAAACATGTTCATATCAGTTTTTGAATAAGTGGTGCAATGGCTGAAAAATAGCTCAAACTAGCAAAAATCCTTTCTGTATCGATGCAGAACATTATGTATCAATGCACAAGGTAATTTTTTACCCATAAGTATCGATATAATGAAGCATGTATCGACACCAATGAAAATTTGTTTCTAGTCTCGAGATTTAGAGGTATGCATCAATACTTCACGAACTTGTATTGATACTCAAGCTTGTGTATCGATGCATTTTGCCAAAAATCACAACTATAGCTATTGCCAAGGTCTGTATCAATACAATCATGATGGGTATGGATACATCTAGCAAGGTCTCGAGACTAGACCCTTATGTGTTGATACTACACATAAAAATTTGAATTTTTGACAATGCAAAAGCCTTGTATCAATACTTATGCACTAATATAACTTGCACGTACCTGCGGCTTCCTAATTTACCTCATATTGACCTATGTACTCATCTAAATAACTTTAGTGATACCCCGATTATTGACTTTTGATGCATCATTTTTTATATTTTTCTTTAATATGACCAATAGGCATTTTAGAGCTTCCAAAAATAAAAATTTTTCCACCTAGCACTACGTCGCCTAATAGTGCCTAGCAACACAACACCGGGCAATCACCCTTAGTTTATTTATATTTTCATAATTCTATCACATTTCGATTATGTCTCTAGATGCCAATAATTGACCTAAACAAAATGAGATGTTTATAGCTAGCTCTCTTTGGCTATTGCTGAGTGTCATGAGCAAGCCAAAGATAAATAGACATCATTTTGTTTAAGTAGAATGATAGTTCCTTATGCCTATAGAAAAATAGAGATAGACCGAATATATCTACAAAAATAAGTAAATTTCCAGGAGTTTTGCACTGTTTAACCTTCTAACTAGGTTGTTCCTCATGTTTAACCTCCAAACAAGTGCCATAAGCTTATGTGGGCTTTGAGCTAGGTAGGTGTCTTGCTATTTGAGGACTTAAATAAGTTCTTTCTTGGGTTTGACCCCCCAAATAGGGGCTAATAGATTTGTGGTCTTTAACTTAATAGGCATCCAACTCCTTGTGGACTTAGGTAAATTAACGTGGTGCCACCAGCTTATGTGGGCTTTGACTCAACAAACGTCCAACTCTTTATGGACTAAAGTAGGTTAACATGGTGCCACCAACTTTTGTAGGCTTTGACTCAATAAGCATCATTCTCATTGTAGACTGAGGTAGGTTAACATGGTACCACCAAGTAGTGTGGGCTTTATGGTAGGTAAGAAAAGGCGTCCAACTCTTTATAGACTAAGGTAGATAGGTGCCACTAGCTTGTGTGGGCTTTATGGTAGGTAAGAAAAGGCATCTTGCTCTTTGAGGACTAAAATAAAAGAAATGTCCTTTCCTTTACGGACGAAAATAAAATGAGTTTGGATACCTCTCTTGGATGATTTTCAATAAAATCATAAGGCCAAAGATACTTACTTAGGGTCTTTCGAGGTTTTTTGAAAGCAAGAAATTGTACCTTAGGTTCCCCACTAATTTGGCTTTTGTATACAGGAATTGGTACCTGAAAATGGTAAATGCTATATAATGCATGAAAATGCAAATGTGTGTCTATATGATACAAAGATAATAATTAAAAAAAAAATAATCTGATGATTGGTTTTTACCTTCTTTAACTATTTGCTCTTTCATGAGTTTAATGAGGTGGCCTTTGCCCCAGGGTTTGTCAATCTTCCTCTAGATTTCCAGAAGCTTTAAATGTAGAGGCTACCTTTTAAAGGTATAAAAGGTTCACAAATATGAAAGAACAGACTTAAGCTTAGATAGCTCATGCATGGGAACTTTTGTTGTATTAAATTTGGTGAGTATGAAAGATTCCACTTTATTAATTATGATTCAAAAGGTGTCTTTAGTGGTGCGGGTGGACTATTTTAAATTTTAGTTCAGGATGACAATTTGAAAAAAACTTTGGCTCCTTATTTTTATTCTTGGTTTATTATAAGGAGGTTTTAATCATAGTTTCAAAATATAGGGTCTAAGTGTAAGACTGATCGTGGCTTCAAGAGTTCTTTCTTGGTTTTTAGACATAAAACAAAACTCTTAGAAAGTTTCATCTTTTGAAGTCATGTTAGGAAATCTTGTCATCAGTTTTATTCATTTATTAAGCATTTTTGGTTAACTGAGAAACATGATGCAACATGGAATGCAGGGTTACAAAAAGATTTTATGATAAATCAAGCAATTGTATTTCATTCAAAGAAAAAGGGTACAAGTTATGATAAAATTTAAGCTTATGAAAGATTTGAAATACAAAAGAGAGAAGAGAAGTCTTCTTGGCAGATTAGCCCCTGATGCTGATGACATGAATCCTCTACTTATTGCTTTCAAAGACTTTCCCCGAGCAATTAACCCTTTTGGTGTTGATCAACTGATTGAAGAATTCTTTGAATTATCTCATAGTGGGATGTTTACTTTTAGGTTAAACGGACTCCATTTTTAGGTACAAGTAAGGATCAGATTTAGTGTTAGAGATTAGCATTGAACAAGTGAATTAGGTTATGATTTGTGTCCTAATCAGGGTTACGATTGTAGGGAAAATTAGTTTTCGGCTAATGATAGTTTGGGCTTAACTTGGTTCGAGTAAAAAAGTTTAGCCACTTGAGTCACCCTCTCGGGTTTTCAACTTAATCTAGACTCTTTTTTTATTTTTTTATTAAAGTGGAAGCAAATAAAGGATAAGACCCTTTTTAGGGTTTTCATCCTAAAATCCTTTAAAAGATAGTATTTTTTAATAGAATCAGAGTTTACAAGGTTGGGTAGGTCGCTATCGCCACTCAATTAAGATTAGGGCTCCTCTAAAAAATACATATTTCACTATGTAAGGCCTTTCCTAATTTAGGGTCTATTTTCTTAGGCATCTTTATGGATCAGAAGAATTTGTTTGAACGTAAAGCCACCTTTTTTGGAATTAGGGAGGATGGACATTTTTGTTATGGCCCCTTATTATGCGCTTTTGATACAATTTCCCATGGCAGATGGCTTTGATTCTTTTCTCTTCGATGAGATTAAGCTACTCATATTAGCTTTTAACCAATTCAACCTCGTCAAATTTTGATTCCATCAAGACTCTGAGTGAAGCGATTTTAACCTCGATTGGCAAGATAGCCTCTATCCTATAGACCAAGGAGAACGGGGTAGCACCCGTGGAAGTTCATAATATTGTGCGATAAGCATGTAATGCAAAAAGTAACTTTTCGTGCCAATTTTATATGTCTTAACCATTTTTTTGCGTATCTTCTTAATATTCTTGTTGGTTGCTTCAACTGCCCTATTCATTTTTAATTGTATGGGATTGAGTTTTGATGTTGAGTCTTGAACTGAAAGTAGACTGCTTACATTATTTTGTTTTTCAAGTTGCGTGCATTATCATTAATGATTTGCTCAGGAAGACCATATCCATAAATGATGTCCTATTTCACAAATTTGCATATGATTGATTTGTTAACATTGGCATATGAAGCAACCTCTACTCACTTGTTGAAATAATTGATAGGGACTAAAATAAAGCAACGCTTGTTAGAAGCCTTAGGGTAATCGGTCTAATCATGTCTATGCCTCATGTAGAAAAAGGCCATAAAGCTATCATAACATGTAGAGGTGTCGATGTGACATGGATTTTGTTAGCATAGAATTGGCATTTGTGGCACTTTCGACCATAGTCAATGCAATCCTTTTTAAAAGTTAACCAATAGTAACCTAATTGCATGACTTGTTTTTCCATTCAATGTCCATTAGTATGCATACGGTAAATTCCTTCTAGGACTTCAAGTATTCTGTTACCTCTAGAGGCATCCATGCATCGGAGTAGCACTTGACCCTTGCCTTTCTTGTACAAATCCTACCATCCAAAATAAAGCTAGTAGCTAATCGTGAAATGGTTTTATTATCAGTTTTGGTGGCATCTTTTGGGTATTGTTGATCCTTGATGTACTAAAGGATGTCATGATACCATGGCAAGCCATCTTTCTTTTTTTCAACATTTTAGCAATTGGCAGGGCTGTATAGATACTCATCTGAATAAAAGCAACATTTGATTCTCGATTAACTTTAAACATGGACGATAAGATGGCCAAGGCATCAGCAATTTGGGTCTCTTCTCGAGGAAGATTTTGAAAGATAATATCATCAAACTTTTTTAAGCTTCGATATCAGATTCCTGTAGTGGATCAGTTTAGAATCACGTGTTGGCCATTCTTCTTTTAGTTGGTAAATGATAAGGGTTGATTCTCCAAATACTTATAATGTTTGAATGCCTCTCTCGATGGCTATTTGGAGTCCCATAATGCAAATCCCATATTCAAATATACTATTAGAGCAGACGAAGTTTAATCTTGCAGTGAATGGGTAATGGTTTCCATCAGGTGAGATGAGAATTTCCTCAATTCCATGCCCTAGTATTTTTAATGCTCTATTAAAGTGCATTTTCCAAGATGACTCGCACTCGATAGTGTTCTCTACCTTAGATATGCATATCAAGTCTTTGTTAGGAAATTCAAAGTCTAAAGGCTGATAGTCATCTATTGCTCGACTTGCCAAAAAGTCTGCTATTATGGTACCCTTTGTGGTTTCTGATTCACGTATATGATGTCATATTTGGAAAAGCAAGACTCACCACCCAAGCTAACCACCTTGGCAAGGCATGAGCTTCACACAAATACTTGATAGGATCAAGTTTAGCGATTACTCGTGTAGTGTGGTACAACGTATACTATCTTTAACCTCTAGGTTGTCCAAGTTAGAGCACAACATAGGTTTTCTATAAATGAATAATTATTTTCATATTCTTTAAACTTCTTGCTTTGGTAGTAGATAGACTACTCTTTCTTACTCCATTCATCATGTTGACCTAATACACAGTTCATTGACTTATTGAAAATTGATAGATATAGGATCAATGATCGATCAAGCATTAGTGGCACAAGTACTGAAGGGTTCGATAGGTGATGTTTGACCTTATTGAAAGCTTATTGGCATTCTTCACTCCATTCTCTAGTATTTTCTTTTTAAAGCAATTGAAAGATTGGACACAATTATTGGTCAACTAAGATATGAATTGGGCTATGTAGTTTAACTTTCCCAATAAACTTTTTACTTTTTTAAGTATGAGGTACTAGCAGATTCTGGATGGCCTTGACCTTGTCAAGATCAACTTCTATTTCTTTCTAGCTCATAATAAAGCCTAATAGTTTATCGAAGTGACGTCAAATATGCATTTGGCAGGATTTAGCTTGAGCTAGTACTTGCAAAGCATTTTAAAGAGTTTTTGCAAATTGGCCACATTTTCACTCTCTTTTAGCAATTTGCCAATCATATCATCCACGTGGACCTTAATTTCCTCGTGCATGAGCTCATGCAACAACATCGCTCTTTGTTAGTTTGCTTTAGCATTCTTAAGCCCAAAGTGCATCACTTTGTAGCAGAAAGGGCCCTACATGCTTACGAATGTGGTCTTTTCCATGTCTTCAACTGCTATTTTAATTTGGTTATAGCTCCAAAATCCATCCATTAAGGAAAATAGTGCATTTTTTGGTAGTATTGTCTACTAAGGTGTCAATGTGACATAAAGGGAAATTATCTTTTAGGCTAGTTTAGTTTAGATCCCAATAATCTACACACATTTGCACTTTAACGTTCTTCTTAAAAATTGGGACTATGTTGGCTACCCATTTAGGATATTTGGCTACCTTGAGAAATCCTACTTCAAATTGTTTTTTCACTTCTTCTTTGATCTTCAAAAGCATTTCAGGTTTCATCCATCTGAGATTTTGTTATATAGGCTTACACTTAGGTTTGAGGGGAAGTTTATGGACCATAATGTTGGTGTCTAATCTAGGCCATCTTGGTAGGACTAGGCAAACACGTCTTGATATTCTTGGAGGAGACTTATTAGTTTGGCTCAAGTTGATGGTTTTATGGAGGTTCTGATTTTGACTTCTTTTTTATCTTCTTATGTTCTAAGGTTTATGGCTTTAGTGGATTCTTCATAAGGTAATATATGTTTTTCTTCCCATTCAATTAGTCTCAGCAAGTCTAAGGGTATGGGGTTCTCTTCAGACTCAACCTCACTAGTGTAGATCGGTTGCTTGACATTGATTTTTGAAGTTTTAGTGTGAATATTATTGTCATCTTCATTGGGGTACCTAAAAATATGAAAAAAAACAATATAGGTGGAAAAATATGTAGAGAAAAGTCTAAGAGTTGGCAATGAACACAAAGGATGAAGTATATAATGCTTTGTCATTTCATTGATAATACTTGATAAAGATTCCTATACAAAAGATCCTATAATGCTTTTGGGTGAAAACATGTAGGTTGAGCTTATAGTGCTGCTACATGCCTCGCCTTTAAAACTTTGAACAATCCGAATGGCATAGTGCGCTCAACTTAAAAATAAATAATGGTTGGTCATGGTCAAGGCTTTGAGTTATCCCTTGATTGGGATTCGGATTAGGTGAAACAATATGAAAGGAGAGAGATCATCAGGCAAGTCACTCTTCTAACTAGTCTCGGATAGCCTTCATGAAATGGTCATAAACTTTGAGTTGCCACCGATCATTTCATGCTAGGCAGATCAGATGCCTATTGAAAACAATATTCTGAGTTACAAAACTTGATATATTGGTTTTAAGGTCTACAAAATCTAGAGATTCATTGGTTGGGTTTGTGAGTTGGTTACACATGAGGAAGGATTAACATCCCTACAATGCCTGAAATCGATACCTACTAAATATATTTCACTTTGATCTCAGTCAAATAGGTTCCATGTAGCCTTTATTAAGATATAATTCCCTTTGACACATGAAGTTTTGTAAAAATAGATCCAGTTTTTCTTCTATTTTTTTAAAAAAAATTAACTCATCTACGTGCCTCAGGGATATGAGAAACATAAAGAGTTTTTATGAATATAAAGTCCGGATTGGGTTTTCAAAATTATCATATTCCGCATTAGGCACTAGAGAGATACCAACACGAAACATCACTTTGCAAATTTTATTGGAAAAACAAATTTTAAATATGAATACACGATAATTACTACAAAAGGAAATGAGTTAATAAGGCAAAAAATGCAAAATATAATGACATCATAAACAAGCAATCACAAACAAAAAATGTAAAAAAAGAGAGGCGATTAAAATGTATCTCATAATTTCTTTCGATTATTGAAGAATAATTGAGATGAAAATTTTAAAGACCAATCTGGATTTGATGGTAGTTTGAAGAACGAAGATGATTTTTTATCAAAGCAGTCTGAGGCATCTGGAAGAGAGAAAATTTTGGGTGTTTTTAGGGTAAAACGAGGCTGGATCCCTAAAAATAAAGTTAGAAAAATATTTAGAAATAAAAAAATTTATATTTTTTTAAAAAAAGGGTTGAAGTATCCCCTCAGAGTAGTGGGGTTAGAGTATCCCAAAAGTTAGGAAGACTTTTAGGAACAAGGAGAAAATTTAAATTTTTTAATTAAAAATCGGGTTGAAGTGTCCTCTTTTAGTAATGGAGTTAGAGTATCTCCATATAGCAAAAATTTTAATATGAAATCCTACTTTTTGTATTTTAATCTTGGTCCAAGTCAAAAAGGGTTGATGTTATGGGGGAACTAATTGGACGCATTTTGAGACATTCGAACTTCTCGATAAAAAGAGATTCAAAAACTAAGATAAAAATTAGAGACAACATCGTGTCAGCTCCCTTCTTGAATTTATTACAAGCTTATCTGAAGCTTTAGGCAATGAATAAGGTATCATTAGAAAGATAACTTGATAAGGTTTAATGTAAAAATATTCCAAAAATTCTAGATGGTAATTTTCCAAGTGGACTTAATTTTTGAAACTAAGTCTATGTTGACATTAGCAGCACATGTAGGGGAAAAGACATGCTGAACTTTGAAAAATCATTTCAGACTCATCCAAGATTGTTAAGTCATGAACAAGACCTTTTTTGAAAAGGGAATTTTGTAAACATTTTAGGAAAAATACTTAAAAATTTTATCAAAATCATTTGATAGGCCAAAATGTCCTAAATAGAATATTGCACGTTGGTTAACAAAGGTTCAAAAAGTCATAACTCCCTCATCTGGGATGGCTTGAGGGCAAATGAAACACCGTAAGAAAGGTACTTTGATGTCCTTTAAGGGAAAAATATTAGAGAAATCAAGAGAAATATTTTATGGTTCGAAAATGATTTTTCAAGTTTAGATTAAGTACTGCAAGAGGAAAAATAGGGGGATTATTTGATATTCTAGTATTTTTGAAGATAGACTCGGGTTTAGGATGTCGAATGTCCATGACCAAAAGTAACATAGGCTTCACAAGTTCATTCCATAATTTCATAGTAGATTAGGATGATGGAACAACCCGTTGACCATGTTACTAAAGGGAATATGAGACTTTTTTGGAAAGGATTTCCTTTTTTGAAAAATGAAATTATTTCACCATGAATCCAGAGTTGAAAAGATGATTTACCCCCAAGATTGGGAGACCAATTTGATGAAAGCATTAAGTCCATGCTACTTTTCATCCATTAGAGGTAGCATAAACCTAACTTGGGGACGTTTCTAAGAATCAAGTTTTAAGAAATAAGCAAGCATTTTGATGTAGATATCATGAACAAAATACAATACATATAAAGATAAACATAGGTTAAACATGAAAACATACAAAGATTATATTTTAACAAGAAAATGGGTGACACAAATGCAAGAAGGATGGCAAATAGGGTGCATGGCGACAACATGAACATGTTTGAATAAGGGAATGGATGTTGGAGTCATCAAGATAGCATTTTTATTTCATGAGACTTGTTAAAACATAAAAAAATGTTTGAACATACCTAAAACATGTTAAGATGACCATTTAAATGTGAATATGGAAGGAACATGGCAAAAGAAGCATGAATAGAGGCTGTGTAATGATGAAAATGAAGTATGATGAGCTAATATATCCTGCAACATCATGGTGTCAAGAGGGTCATCAAAATCCTAAGACTACCTCAACCAAGGCAATAATGATGCATGAGAGCCTTACAAGGGTCATGGCAGCGTGAAGGGCTCACTAAAATGAAATGGATGATCAAAATGGAAAATGTATGGAACAAGGTAAAAAAATATACCAACAAAAGCTTGAACCTTCATCCTTTTTAAAAACAGTGACTTTAAGCTCAGTTTCTTCCTTCTTTCTACTATTATTTAGCAAGAAAAGGGTGAATGGAAGAAGCTTTTTGGTAATATGGTTGCTTGTGGGGTGTTTTAAGGGTGAAAGTATATGAAAGGTTGAGTTTTTAAAGGCGTTCTAGTGGTGGTTTTAGGGAGCTATAGGAACGAAGGTTGGTTAAGGGTGAAAGGTAATGGAAAAATGTTTTTAGTGAGTTATTGAAGCTGGAGTTGCTAGGTAATTTGTCGGGATGGATGATGAGTTTTCTGAGACTGCTAGAGCTTTTTTGATAGCTGAGATTTTTTTTCTTGAGATAGCTAAAAGTGTGTCCTATTCAATGATCAACCATTGCTTTTAGAAGACAATGCAAGTGCATTTTTTATTTTTCTCTTCTACACTAAGGGACATCTCCAGCTACTTTGCTCACCTGACTCTTTTCTTATTGGTTCTGCCATGCTGAGTAAAGAGGCAAAAAGGTTATGACAGCCTGCAACTGGAGATATGCTTGCCATATCCTTTTACACCTATATATCTTATGACAACGACCTTTGTCATTGATTGTTTAGGCTCTGAAAATTTGTTTAAATCCATTTATGAGCCCATAATTGAGGTTTGTAATGATTTGTGACAATTCGTTGGTGCAAAAAGATGTTTAAGTCAGGCTTTTGAATGCTAAAATATGGCTTAACTTGGAAAAAATACCTTGGTGTATCGATACAAAATATGTTGTATCGATACACAAGGTGCATTTTACTCCTGAGTATCAAAACATAGAGCTGTGTGTCAAAACTAAAAGCTAAAAATGTTTTTAGTCTCGAGACATAAAGGACTATACTGATACTCCATGGATTTGCATCGATACTCATGCTTGTGTACCGATACATTTTGCCAAAAATCTTAACTTTGGCTACTGCCAAGGTCTGTATCGATACAAACACGCTTGGTATCAATACCACATCTCGTGTATCGATACTAAAGCCTCTTGTAGTGATACTACTTGTGAAAATTTAATTTTTTGATGATGTAAAGCCTCATATCAGTACTTGTGCACTAATATAACTTACATGTACCTGTTGCTTCCCAAGTTACCTCAACTTGGTCACAAATAATGGGAATTGACCATGTATTCATTTAAATGACCATGATGACATCATGAATAGTACCCTTTGATGCCTTATTTTTATATTTTTTTTAATACGGTTCATAGGCATTTTAAATCTTCCTAAAAAAATTTTTGCCTGAAGACACGACACCCAATAGTCGTCTTCAGTTTTTATTTTAATTTTTGATTTTATCATCCTTCAATTGAGTCTTGTGGTGCCAAAAGTGGGTCAGACAAAATGAGGTGTCTACAGCTGCCCCTCTTTCACCATTGCTAAGTATTAGGAATAAGGCAAAGAGAAATAGACACCATTTTGTTCGAGTGAGATGACGATTTCTTATGCCTATAGAGAAGCAAATAGTTACTTTAGTATCATGCAGAGATTAGTTAAATATACTTGTAGAAAAGATGATTTTGATGAGTTTTGTAGGGTTTGACATCTCTACTAGGTTATTTTCTTTGGATTTTACCCCAAACATGTGCCATCAGCTTATGTAGGCTTCGAAGTACGTAAAGAAAGACGTCCAGCTTTTCATAGACTAAGGTAGACAAGTGCCACCAGCTTCTGTGGGCTTTAAGGTAAGTAAAGAAAAATATCCAACTCTTTGAGGACTAAAGTAAATAAGCACCACTAGCATGTGTGGGCTTTATGGTAGGGATGTGTCTTGTTCTTTAAGGACTGAGGTAGGTTACATGGTGCCACCAGCTTGTATGGGTTTAAGGTAAGGAAGCATCCTTCTCTTAGAGGATTGAGGTAAATAGTTGCTACCAACTTATGTGGGCTTTGGTAAGTGTCTTACTCTTTGAGTACTAAGGTAGGTAGTTGCCACCGACTTGTGTGGGCTTAGTTAAACATCTTGCCCTTTAAAGACTAAGGTAAGTAGGTGCCACCAATTTGTGTGGTCTTTGGTAAGCATTTCACTCTTTGAGAATTGAGGTAGGTAGTTGCCACCAACTTGTGTAGGCTTTATTAAACATTCTGCCCATTGAAGACTAAGGTAAGTAGGTGCCACCAACTTATGTGGGCTTTGGTAAGCATCTTGCTCTTTAAGGACTAAGGTAGCTAGCTTCCATAAACTTTGTAGGCTATGGTCAGTGTCCTGCTCTTTAAGGACTAAGGTAGGTTATTGGCACCAACTTATGTAGGCTTAGTTAAATGTCCTACTCTTTGAGGATTGAGGTAGGTCGGTGCCACCAACTTATGTGGTCTTTGGTAAGTGTCCCACTCTTTAAAGATTGAGGTAGGTAGGTGCCACCAACTTATGTGCGCTTTGGTAAGGTAGTTACCACCAGCTTGTGTGGGCTTTGTGGTAGGGAAGCGTCAAAACTAGAAGGAAATGAGTTTAGATACCCTTATTGGCTGGTTTTCAATGAGCACGTAAGGTCAAAGGTACTTTCTTGAGGCCTTTTGAGGTTTTTTGAAATCAAAAAATGGTACCTTAGGTTTCCTACAAATTTGAGTTCTATATATAGGAGCTAGAACCTGCAAGATGTTAAATGCTACACAATGCATAGGGGTGCAAGTGCTTGTCTAAATGATGCAAGGGTAGTGACTTTAAAAGCCTTATTCGGTGGTTAGTTTTGGCCTTCTTCGACTTTGATAAGATGGCCTTTTGCCCAGGGTTTATCAATCTTGCTCTAGATTTTCAAAGATTTTGAATATTAAGGTTATCCCTTTTTTGAAGGTATGGGAGGTCTATGACCCTTTACTAAGAGGAGGTATTAAGTAGACTTTTAAAAAATGACGTCTTAGGACAAGACTGGTTATGGCCCCATGAGTTCATTCTTAGTCTTTAAACAAGAAACAAAGTTTCTACAAAGTTCTATCTTTTGAAGTAATGCTAGGAAATCTTGTTATTAGTTTTATTTGTTTACCAAGCATTATCAATTAAATGATAAGCATGATTCAAAATGAAATGAAGTGCTATGAAAAGACTTTGTGAGAAATTAAGTAATTTTTTTAATCAAAGAAAGAAGGTACAAGTTATGACAAACTTACAAGATTGTGGAAGGTTTTGAAATACAAAAGAGATAAGAGAAGCTTTCTGTTTGATTGGCTTTGACGTTGATGACATGAATTCTCCACTAAGTGCATTTAGAGTTTTCTTTTGAACGATTGATCCTTTTGGTGTTGGCAACTTATAAGAAGATCGCTTAGATTACCCCATGGATGGAGGCCTCAAAGTTAGGTAGTTTTTATTTTTTGAGTGCAGGTGTGTATAAGGTTTGGTAGGGTTTGGTTAGCATAAAATAGATGGGTTAGGCTATGACTTGGTTTGATCAGAGCGGTGAATATGGGGAATAGGTTCTAGTTGCTTAACCCACCATTTTGAGTTTTCAACTTATGCTAGTTTTCCCCTTTTTTTTTTGTTGTTTTTCTTTTTTTAGAGTGAAAAGAGAAAGAGAAATAGGATACCCTTTCTGGTTTTCATCCTAAAATCCTTTCAAGCATAGTTTCTTAACAAAATCAGAGTTCATAAGGTTGGGTAGGTCATTGTCATCCATCTCGGTTAAGATTAGGGCTCTTTTAGAGAATACATGTTTCACCACGTATGGCCTTTCCTAATTTGGGGTCTATTTTTTGTGAGCTTTTTTATGGATTGGGAGAATTTGTTTGAGTACCAAATTGCCTTTTCAAAATTGGTGAGGATAGACCTTTTTATTATGGGCCCTCATCATCTGCTTTTGATATAACTACCCATGATAAATGGCTTTAATTTGTTTATCTTTAATGAGATTGAGTTGCTTATATCGGCTCTTAACCTATTCAGCTTCTTCAAGATAGGATTCCATCAGGACTCTAAGTGAAGGGATTTCAATTTCACTTGGCAAGACAACCTCTAGGCCATAAACCATAGAGAATGGGGTGGCACCTATGGAAGTTCGTACTCCTGTGCGATAGGCATGTAAGGTAAAAGGCAACTTCTCATGCCAATCTTTGCATGTCTCAGCCATCTTCTCAACTATCTTCTTGATATTCTTATTGGCTGCTTTAACTACCCCATCCATTTTCTAGTAGTGTGGGATAGAGTTTTGATGTTGAATCTTGAACTAAGAGCAAATTGCTTGCATTATTTTGGTTTTTAGATTATGTGTATTATCATTAATGATTTGTTTGGAAAAGCCATATCTACAGATGATATCCCATTTCACAACACACGACAGATCTAGTGATATTGGCATAAGAAGCTACCTCTACCTACTTGGTGAAATAATAGATTACAACCAAAATGAAATAATGCCCGTTAGAAGCCTTTAGGGTAATTAGTCCAATCATGCCCATGCCCAATATATATGAAGGCCATAGAGCTATCATAACATGTAGGGGTGTTGGTGGGACCTGGATTTTGATATTTGTGACACTTTCGAGCATAGTTAATGAAATCCATTTTAGGAGTTAGCCAATAGTAGCCTGACCCCATGACTTGTCTTGCCATTTAGTGCCCATTGCCATGTGTACCATATATCCCTTCATGAACTTCTTCAATTATTCTTTTGGCTTTGAAAGCACCCATGTATTG
>JBBYHM010056371.1:0-47732 GCA_038381775.1 Adansonia rubrostipa
ACTTTCATTTTTCTTACAATCCTTGATCCAAAATAGGTTGATTTCATAATAATTCACCATTTCCCTCTAAAAATCAATCCATTACCACCTAAAACCATAAAAATTTGAAAACTCTCTTCACTCAAACCTTAACTATTATTCTTTCAAATTCCTCAAAATTTGTCCAAATTTCTTTAAAATTTTCAAGGGATTTTTCATTCCCAAGTTTTTCCCAACTCGGCTATTGTGATTGGTTGTGAAATTACTCGACAAACTGATTGCTATTAAAAATCATTGCCCACCACGTGTTCGACAATATTCCTCATACAGCCCTTCCTTAGTAACCCATCCTGCCTAGGTAACCTATTCCTAGCTTCCTCAACTCAGACTCTTCTCTTAGGCAACCTTTAAACCTTATCCGAACTTGTTTCCACTTCATTGGATTTCTTCCAAATCACTTCAAACATTTCAATAACATCTGTCCTCTCCTCCATTTGTCTGAACTAGCATCTAGTTCTATCGTGTCATAATCTGTTTTACAAAATTCCCCAACCATTTTTAAACACTACCATGCCTCCAAAGACCAAACAAATTGCTCATCGTCAAGGACCTGTCACCTATGTTTCCATTTTTATCGCTCCTCAACCACCTCCTACCCAACCACAATTATTCTTTAATCTATGCTTCAGTGATGCATGGATTCGTGAGTGATTCACAACCATCCATGCACGTATAACCATCTAACAATGTCGAGTTATCGACTTCCCTTTCCTTTGGTCTATTGCTTATCCCTACCTTTAAATTTTTTATACCTTCACATATAGCAAATTTTTTTCTTTTAATATTCGGATTCGCAAAATCTTATTCATGCATTCTTTAGCAATGCCTCACTTATCATTGATGATCATGATTATGTCATTGCTATTCAATATTATCTTTTGGGATAAGATCTCGTAGTCAACCTAGCTTCTCTTTTGATTGCCTTTGGTTTCCTGAATAAAGATGTAATCAATGAAGGTCTGACTTTCGTAACCTTGCACACCCTAAACAACAAAGCCACCCTTTTTCCTCTAGTTGATCGCTTATTTCATCTTATCATTTCCCATGTGTTCCATCCATACATCACCAAACATACCTTGATTAGCGATTTCGACTATTGATGGCTCTATATGATTCAAACCAGAACTTGTCCAAACTTAGCCCATTTTATCTTTATGGATCTTGTTCTTTGTGTTCGTGGTTGTTATAGTTTCCTTCATGGGATGGCATTAAGCTACTACTTTGACACTCAAGGTATTGACCTTTCTTGCAACCGTGGGATTATGGTGTCTTCTTATCGCTATATAGGATGCAAATCCATGGGGCTTACTGGGTATGAAATTCAAGGCACCGACTTTGTTCCCAAGGCTCATTGATAACTACCTCTACCGCTTGAGCAACCAAATGCTGTCATTCTCGTTGACGATGATGATGATGATACGAAACATGATGCACCTCTTCCACCTCCGACTTTCAACAGTTTATCATCCGTGCCTATGGACCTCCAACATATGTACAATTCCATCATAGGATTTCTTATTACATGGCAGTGACACTTTGACTCTTGGGATCACCTATTTGATTTCATTGGTGCTCACCTTTCTACTCTCGAGCATAGTCATCGGGTGTTAACTGAGCAATTCCATAGCTTCTCAGTGGCCTTTCTTTATACACCTTCGCCTACTTCTTCACCCCTCACAAATCCTCTGACCATTGAAACTTAGTCATCTTAGGCTCATTTAGGATGACATTTAAGTTTTTAAGATTCGTGTGGACCTCTTTTACTTATTTTGTTGACTCTATTTAACGTTTTATTCTCAATGCATCATGTTTCCTTGCATTTTCTCCATTACTTTAAATTGATCTTTCTTTTGTTTTGATATAACAAAAAATAGGAGAAATGTCATAAATTTGCCAAATGTGTTTTTCATTGCTAAATCTATCTTCAATGATATTATTATGCATAATGCAAAATGTCTTCCATGATATTATTATGCACTTGATTATGATTATATTGTCGTGTTGAAACCCAAATAACATCTTGATATTAAACATTTTTACATGCTGTAGCTTGAATTCTGAAAATCTTAGGCAATATTATTGATTTGAAATGTTGTAGCTTTAAAGAACCTTATTTGGTCAAATTAAAACTTTTGAAAACCATCACTTATTGAGGGGTTTTTTTTTTTTTACAAATCTAAAAAATTTACGGGGAATCATTAACAAGCAAATTTATCTTAAGTTTTGTTATATCAAAAATGGGGAGATTGTTAGCTTTGAATTAATTTTTGTTTTGATATAACAACCAACTTAAGCTAAATTAATTTGTACTCAATAATTTCTAACTTAGTATTTGTGGTCAAATTAAAAAATATTTTCAAAAAGTACTACGTTTGTATTTTCTCAAATATATATGTTTCAAAATGTATATTTATACTTAAAATATTTTTGAGATATGTTTGAGTTAATATCAAGCCAAGAAAAATCATTTTACAAAAGAATTTGAAGGTGTGTATCAACACAATGCATAAATGTATCGAAACTATGCTTAAAGCCCTCATTTGTATCGCACTTATCAGCATGAATCGATACATTAGAGTGAGTATCGATACTCACTGTATATGTAGCGATACAATGCTTGGTAGTAGCCAAGGTTTGGCTGAAACCCTTGAATATATCGATACAGGTGTGTCTATACCGATACAGCTTGGTAGGTATTGATACTCAGCCCTCATATCGATATAATAGGTTGTAACGATCACTTTTTTAATTCTTGTATCGATACCATTGGTATTGTATCGATATAATAGCATGGGTCTAAATGGAAATAAGCATTTATGAAGGCTACAATGGCTCTCCAACCATAACATTAAATGCTTAATGTCTATAAATCAATTTCAAGCTATAAATAGAGGTTCCCAATAGCTGAAGAAGAAAGAGATATAAAGATCAACCAAGCATTAAACAAAAAAAGCTCAAAGTCTTTGAATTCTTCATTTTTCTTGTATCAAATTTATACTCTTTCAAGTCTATTTGTATCTCATTTACCTTGTACTTAAATTCTAGCAAATATCCACCTACTGAGGCTTAATTTGTTTGCAAATACTTCATTCATATCACAAAAAGGATTGTGCAAAAATGAATGAAAACATTTGAGAATTTGAGGTAGAATTCTTAAAGAAATTAAAAGGTTCTATCTAAGCCTTAAAAGATAGAGGTGTAAGGTTATATCTTAGCCTTAAAGGTAAACAATTTTATTAGTGAATTGTGTGAATCACTTTAGTAAGAAAGTACTAAGAAGAAAGGACGTAGGTGTCGAGTTTAAGGATCGAACCTCTATTTTTGATTGTTTATTTTTCTTACCCTTAACTCCTTTTTTATTTTCATTTTGTTTCAAATTTGTCAAGTTCTTGTATAACCAACTCTCTTGGTTTAATATTTTTCTTGAGCTAACAAATAAAAATGAAGCATGGCATGTTTGCATATCTAAATAACATCAAGGTATTAAGAGAGTCATCAAGATCCTAAAACTACCATAACCAAGGCAATAATAAAGCATGAGGGTCCTAGGGTGGTTATGGAACCATGAAAGTCTCACTAAAATGATGCAAATGATAAAAACAAAAAATACATGGAACAAGGTAGAAAAAATATACCAAAAAAGGCTTGAACTTTCCTCTCTAATTGAAGTAGTGACTTTAAGCTCAGTTCCTTCCTTCTTGTTGCTAGTATTTAGAAAGAAAAATGATGAAAGGAAAAAGCTTTCTAGCAATATTGTTGATGGTGAGATATTTCAAGGATCAAAGTATATGAAAGGGTAGGTTTTTAGAGGTTTTCTGATGGTGGTTTAGGGAACTACAAGAATAAAGTATAAAGGTCACTAGAATAGTGTTTTTGGGAGAGTTTTAAGGCTGGAGATTACTTAAGGAGTTTTGAGAGATGGCTGAAAGATAGTCCTCTTTCTAAGCCAGCTTTGGTCCCTATTTAAATTTAATGCTCAACCAATGCCTTTAGGTGACAAAGCAAGGGCATCTTTGATCTTTCATGCATTTATTAGGGGACAATTCTAAGCAGTATGCTTAACTGGTCTCATTTTCATTAGTTCTGCTATGCAAAACGGTGGTGCAGAAAGGTTGAAAACAACGTTCAACTAGAGAAAATCAGGCTTACCTTTTGAAAAACTATATAATTCATGAGATTATCCTTGTCATTGGCTATTTGGGCTTTAAAAATTTGTTTAAATCCAATCACGAGCTCGTAACTGAGGCCTGGTATGAATTATGAAGATTTTTGGTGCAAAAATCATGTTTGAATTGGATTTTTGAAGGCTGAAAAGTGGCTCGAATAGAGTAAAAATACCTTGGTATATTGATATATAACATCTGTATAAATACACAAGGGAACTTTTACCCATGATTATTGATATAGTGAGGAGTGTATCTACACTAAGAGTAAAAAATTATTTCTAGTCTTGAGACTTAAAGGCCTATATCGATATTGCATGGATTTGTATCAATACTCATGCTTGTGTATCAATACATTTTGCCAAAAATCACAACTTTACCTGCTGCCAAGGTCTATATTGATACAAATATGCTAGGTATCAATACCAAACATTATTGTATTGATGCTACATGTGAAAATTCAAATTGTCAGCAATTTAAAGGCCTCATGTTAATACTTATGCATAATATAGCTTGGACGTATCTTAGGCTCTTTGAATACCTCACCCTCTGCACAAATAGTGGGAAATTGACTTATGCACTCATCTGAGTATTCTGGCGACACCGTAAGTAGTGAACTTTCCTAATTCATTTATATATATATTTTAACATGACTCATAGGCATTTATGACTTTTCAAAAAAAATTTTTGCCTAGCACTGTGTCACCTAATAGTGCCTGGTGACATGGCACCCATGTCCCCAGTTCATTTTATTATTTTTGATTCTATCATCTTTTAATTAAGTCTTAGCATGCCAAAAGTGGGGTCAGACAAAATGAGGTGTCTACAGAATACATTTTCAATGAAGTAATTATTTGAGAAACCTGAAAAGGCACTAAATCAAAATAAAACATAATCCATGGAAATGAGAAGGTAAAATGAAAATTTGACATTTGCATCATTCACAAACATTTAAACCATGAGATGACAATAGCATTTGTATCATTATCCTGTGCATTTGCCTCTATACTTATACTTGTATTTGCATTATTTGATGGACATCTACACTAATTAAAGACATTGACATTTACAATATTTTAACTGTATTTGCTTCTATAGTGATACTTGCATTTGCATTATTTCATAAAAAATTGCTCCATTTATGACATTACCATTCACATCTTTTCACGAGTATTTGTCTCTTTTTTGAATTTGTATTGTTTCACAAGCATTTGTATAATTTAAGACTACAAATGGTCGCATCATTTGTGAGTAATTGCATTTGCATCATTACATGAAGTATTTGCATTTTTTTTATTCTTATACTTGCAAAATGAAGCATTGTTATTGCTTATATACAGTCATTTTTAGGGTTCTAGTTTCATCTAGGCTATTTCTTTAAGTCTTGGTTTCACCTAAGTCATTTTTAGGTTTCTGGTTCTGTCTAGGCCATTTTTTTAAGTCTTGGTTCCCCCAAGTCATTGCTTTGTTTAAGCAATGTGCCTTTTTTTTTACAGCGGAAGCACGTATGACTTAAAAATAATTTTTTCGATGAGAAAGTGTACACTCGACTGGGGGCTCTTCCTTTTTGACATGATGAGAGTAAGAAAGTACAGATTTTCAGCTCATGATCATCAAAAAGGACCATCGAACAAATTCCTCATCCGACTAGTCATGGATGGCCACCTTAAAATAACCAATGATTGGAGTCATCACTGATCATTTGGGCTAGGCATGATAAGATGCCTATTGCAACCAATATTTTGAGTTACAAAACTTGAAACATCAATTTCATGTTCCACGTGGTCCAAAGATTTGACGGTTGGGTTTAGGAGTTGGTAACATGTAGGGAAGTATTAACATCCTTACAATGCCCGAAATATGTATCTCCTAGCTATGGCTTAACATAGTTTTGGTTTCTTCGATTTTGACTTATCATTAGTTCAACATAATCCCCTTTATGTATGAAGTTGTATAAAATAGTAAATCTAGATTCTACAAAAAATTTCAATCCTATATGCATCCTAGAGAGGTGGGAAATATAGATTTTTGACAAAATGAGCTTCGGATATAATTTTAAAAACATGATATTTCACATCAAGCATAAGAGGATATTGATACAAAACACTGCGTTTATGATCTTTGAAAACAATTTAAAAAGATGAATGCAAAGTAAGCACTATAAAGAGAAATATATTAGTAACATGGCAAAGAAATAATATTGCATACAATAAATATACAAAGAAAAAAAAGATGAGGGATGATTGGAATGCATCTTGTAACTGTCATCGATTATCTAGGAATAACCAAGTTAACAATTTTTGAGATGCTTTTGGCTTCATTGCTTGCTTGAGGCATGAAAACTAGGTTTGTATTTTGACATGATGGGAGCAAGAAAATATAGATTCTTGGCTCTTTATTATGAGAAAGGATCATTGAACGAATCACTAGACTGAGCTCTTCCTTTTTGATGTGATGGCAACAAGAAAGTATAGATTCTTGACTCACGATGATAAGGAAAGACCATCAGATGAATTGCTTATCCAATTGCTCTTGGATGGCCACCATAAAGTGGCCAACAATTGGAGTTATCACTGATCATTTGGGCTAGGCATGATTAGATGCCTATCGAAATCAACATTTTGAATTATGAAACCCGAAACATCAATTTCATGTTTTGCATGGTCCAAAGATTAGAAGGTTGGGTTTAGGAGTTGTTACATGCGGGGAAGTATTAAAATCCCTATAATGCCCGAAATAGGTATCTCCTAGCTATGTCTGAACTTAGTTTTGGTTTCTTTGGTTTAGACTTGTCATTATTTCGATATAATCTCCTTTTGTGCATGAAGTTGTATAAAATAGTAGATCTAAATTTTACCAAAAATTTCAATCCTATATGCATCCCAGAGAGCTGGGAAATATAGAGATTTTTGACAAAATAAGCTTTAAATTTAATTTTGAAAATAGGATATTTCATATCAAGCACTAGAGGATATCAACATAAAACATTATCTTTATGATTTTTGAAAATATGAATGCAAAGTAAACACCACAAAGAGAAACATGTTAGTAGGATGGAAAAGAGATAATATTGCACAACATAAATCATCTAAAGAAAAAAGAGGAGGGATGATCAGAATGCATCTCGTAATTATCATCCATTATCTAGAAATAATCAAGTTAACAATTTTTGAGATGTTTTTGGATCCATTGGTTGCTTGAGCATGAAAACTAGGTTTGAATTTTGAGAAAGTTTATAGAAAAATCTAGAGGAAAAAGTTTATTTTTTGATGATTTTGAAAAAAGAGAGATTGGAAAATTTTGACTGACGATTTCTTTACAAAAATGACATTTTTTACATTTCTTGACAAAATCGACAATTTTTTAATTAAAAAGTAAAAATTGACAAAAATAAAAATTAACAAGATTTGAAAAAATGCTTATGCCTTGATCTAAGCCTAAAGAGGGTTAACGTATGCTTTTAGCCTTGATGGAGGTTGGTCAACTCATCTAGAGGCATTCAAATGCCTTTGAGAGAGATTTAAAAAAATTGATTAATTTTAATAAATGTTGAAAATATGGGACAACTTCAGACTAGTCTCATTTCAAATTTTATTCCGTACTAATAGATGTTTCTAAGGAACTGTTGAGGTACTATTGGAAAAATAATTTGATGAGGATTAACATAAAAATATTTCAAAAATCCTAAAAAATCACTTTTAGGAAATAATTTTTGAAGTAGACTCGTTTGACACTAGTTGCATGAGAAAGGGAAATGGTGCAACAGAATTTGAAAAATATTCTACGCTCATTGAAATTTGTTAAATCACAAATGATACCTTTTTAGAAAGAGAATTTCATAAACTTTTAAGGGAAAATATTTAAAAAATCTGGGAAAATCATTTTGTAAGCTGAAATGGCCCAAACAAAAATGCAAATCGCTGATTCCAAGGGCTCCAATGTTGATTTAAAAAATCTTAACTCCCTGATCCAGAATGACACGGTGGTAAACAAGATATCTTTGAAAAGGTAATTTGATTCCTTTTAAGAGAAAAATATTAGCAAATTTAGTAAAAATCGATTAAGGTTCAAAAATGATTTTTTTCAAGTCCTAATTGCAGTGTTGCTAGGGTAAAATAGGGGAATTTTTTAGTTTTTTGGGTTTTCTAGAGCTAGACTTGGCTTACAGACATTTCAATGTCTGTGATAAAAAGGGTTTAATTGTACTGGCTTTACAAGCTCATTTGCATAATCTTGGAGTAGTTTGAGATAATGAAATAGCTAGTTAACCATTTCATAAGCAAATGACAACTAGACACGAGATTAAGGCACAAACAACTTAAGAAAATTTTAAAAGACACATTTTTGTTTTCAAATCAAAATATTGGGCCTCATTTAACCTTGCATACAAACACGAAAAGCTTGATTTTTCCCCAATATTGAAAGACCAATTAATAGAAATCATTAAGTCCATGTCAATCTATATTTATTAAATGTAATGTGGACTTAGCTTGGGGGTTTTACAAAATTAGATTTTAGTACACATCAAGAAAGCATTATATCAATCATGTTATAGACTAAATAAGCAAGCATGACATCAAACACTAAAGGCATGATTAAGCACATATAATATGGCATTTTAACAAACATTTGATGATCAAAACATAAGCAATGACACAAACAACGTTTGGCTATGCAACAATAAATATCTAGCATCATAAATCAAAGCTTGCTATGAGACAAAAATATCAAGGCTAAAAATGCAAGCTGGCCAAATAAAAATGGAGAAAGAAGCATGATTTTTAATCACAAAAATACCATAATAGCTTATTAACCACATAACCACATTAAACAAGTTCAACAAGATGCATGAATCCTACAAGGTTCATGGTTATCATTAAAAGGCTTGCTAAAATGACATAAAAATGAAATAAAAAAGGGTGAAGGAAATATACAAATATAAACCTTAAAGCTTGCTTAATCTCTATTTTAACCTTTCGACACCTTCTTCCTTTTTGGCTTCGTTAGTCATACAATGCCAAAGTAATATTTTGCTTTGCCACATGGGTAGCATCAAAACTTTTGGTAGCTATCTATATTAAAGGTGGGTGACTAGTGTAGAGAATGGTTTCTTAAGTGGTTAGGTGGTACTTGTTGTGTATTGTAAGGTGCGAATATATAAAATTGGCGGTTGTGCCAAATTGTGAGGTGAGTGGGCATGAGTTTTTTTTTTTTTGCTTGTTATGGTTAAAGAGATTTAAGGGCGAGGTTTGTAAGCAGTTAATAAGTTATGGCATGTGTGAAAGTGAAAGAATTATTGCGCATGTAACCAATTGAAAGTTAATTTTAGTGTTTTAAAGAGGCTATTCAGCCAAAGCAAACTAGGGCTAAAAAAAGATGCATTTTGATCATTTTGCTTTGTAATTTGGTGAGTCATGGTATACTAGAATGTGCTTTCAATTTTTAATTGGTCAAAATACTAATACTTAAGTACCAATTAGCCAGAAAAGTTATAAACATCCCTTGAATTATCAATTTTTACCTTGAAATTTCCCACCATCAAGCTAATTAGGTTTAAAAAATCATTAACCCAACCTAATAGACCTAAAATTAATTAACTACATGGACATATTAGATTAAAATAATTTTAATAAGCCTTGTCAAGAATTTAAAATATTTGAAAAATTTGCTCAGCACAATTAAATAAACCAAGACCAAATAAATTAATTAAATATAAATGTAAGCCCTATTTTATCTAATATATTTTTTATAAGACTTGGGTTTAAATTAACTAATTTATGATCTAATATAATTAAATAAAATAAGCCCTAATAAATTAACTAATATGCAAGTAGGATCAATTTTATCTAATATATATTTTTTTTATAAAACTTGGCCTTAGCTTAAATAATTTACAACTGTAGCTTAGCTAGGAATGATGGGGATTGGACTCAAGCTTGTACATTTTGGTCGTTGCTGAGTATCAAGAATAGGGAAAAGACAAATAGGCACCATTTTATCTAGGGTGGAATAATGCCCTTAAGTGCCTGCAAAAATGAAATCTAATTAATGCTTCACGCTAATGAATACGGTATATTGGTAGCAATTCCTATTAGTACAAAATAAACTAAATGGATTTTTAAGGTTTCACGTCCCTACTAGGCTTTGGGTTTTCTAGGGATTGACCTTCCTCGATAGATGCTAGCTAATGTGGACTTGGACTTAACAGGTGCCTAACTCTTTGTAGACCGATTCAATAAGCATCTAGCTTTTTATGGATTAACTCTACATAGGTGAAATAGTTTTTTTTAGTAAATGGAAAGGAGCTTTTGAAAAATAGACCTAATGCGTTCCTTGGCTTAAATTACCCCTAGGATTTATTTAAAAATTTGAAAAAAAAATTAAAAGTCTCATTAAAGGCATTATAGGCATCCTCAAGTAAGGCTTTGCAAAAGTCTTTGTTGAAATATTGTTAAGAGATGCTTTAAAAGTTTTTAGATAAAACAACCTCAAGAGAGGCTCTTTTTTAAGATGTCCATAAAAAAGGGTTTAAAATGTATGAAAATATCTATGAGAGAAGCTTTAAAGGTTTTAAGATATTCTCAAGAGAGGTTTTAGATGAAATATCCTCAAGAGAAGCTTTAGAGGTTATTGAAATATCCTTATGAGATGCTTTGGATGAAATGTCCTTAAGAGTTGGATGAAATGTCCTCGAAAGAAGCTTTAAAGGTTTTTGATGAAACATCTTTAAGAAAGGCTTTGGAAATTTTTTAAATATCCTTAAGAGAGGCATTGTATGAAATATCTCAAGAGAGGCTTTGAAGGGTTTTGACGAAATATCTTTAAGTGAGGCTTTAGAAGTTTTTGAAATATACTCAAGAAAGGCTTAGGATAAAATGTCCTTAAGAAAGGCTTTAAAGGTTTTTGATGAAACATCCTCAAGAGAGGCTTTGGAAGTTTTTGATATATCTGAAGAAAGGCTTTAGAAAATTTTTAAATTACTTTAGGAGAGGCTTTTTGTGAGATCCTTGTTAAAAAGTCCTTGAGAGAAGTTTTTGTTAAAAATCCTTATGGAAATATTCTTAACAAAGGTTTTTGAAGATTTTTGGTTGACATCCTCAAAAGAAGAGATATGATGCATGTCACAACGTGGCCTAGGTATGAATCCTGACTAGCTTGACTTAAAAGGTGAGTGTATCCCTCGTTTCTATATATATATATCTATATATTAGTATTTTTATTTTTAGGGGTATATCATTATGAATTTTTCTTATTTTTGCGGATCAAGTTGTCGAGATGAATCATTCACTTGACTTTACCCTAAATCGTCATTACGAATGACTATTTATTTTGGTGTGGCCTTCAATCTATTTTGGTTATCTGAGATTGGTCATCTATCTTTCTGTTGAGGGCTACGAAGCACTGAAAAACAAACTCTGAGGCCTACATTAATGCCAAAGTTCATATGAAAGGGTTTGGGACTTAACTACAATCACAAGTAAGGATTTATCTTCTCATGATACTTGGAAATCGATACCTATTAATCACATGATAGTTTAAATTTTGATCTTTATTTGGTTTCAATATTCGATATTTGATTACAATTCCCATTTAAAACATGTTCTAATCTAAGTTTATTATTCCTTTAGAAAAAATTAGGTTTTTAATATTTTTGAAAATCAAAATATTTCTCATACCCTATTAGAGAGATGGAGGAATATGAAATTTCAAAATATCTTCCATACTCCACTAGAAAATCAGAGCAATAGGAAATTTTTTGTTTTAACAATCAAAATATCTTACGTACCCTATCAAAGAGTAAGAGGAATATGAAAGGTTTTATTTTCACAAATTTTGAAAAATCTTGATATTCATTTTGAAAAGGATATCTCATTTTTAAAATAATCCATAGAACCTCTGTCATATTTTAAGAAAAAATTCATGTACTATTTTAATTTAGAGACATTGCTTTAACTTTCAAAATTTTGATTTTATTTTATAATGATGATGATGACAACTTATCCGAAGACTTGAACTTGTTCAAAAAGATTAACATGTCTCCTAAAGTACGTAAAAGTATCCTAATGACACTAGTGGACTTAGTTTTAAGATAAATTCATAAAATGTCCCTAAGGTTTATTTTGGACATGGAAGTATCTCACTAACCTTACAAGACTCGATGACTTCATAAACGAATGAACCTATTTTTACGATGCACCTTCGACATAGAAGTATCCTGGTGATCACATAGAACTTGGTTCTAACATAAATTACTAAAATGTTTTTAAAGTCTACCTTTGACATAGAATTATCCGAGAAACCCTAAATAACTTGATAACTTTATAAAAAGATAAACCTATCTCTATTATGTACCTTCAACATAGAAGTATCCCGGTGATCATAAAAGACTTGGTTCTAATATAAATTATTAAAATCTCTCTAATGTCTACCTTTGACATAAAACTATCTCGATAACCCTAAAGGACTTGATAACTTCATAAAAAGATAAACCTATCCCTATTATGCAGCTTTAAAATTGAAGTATCCTAGTGATCACATGAGACTTGGTTCTAATTAAATTACTAAAATACCCTTATGGGGTACCTTTGATATATAAGTATCTTAGTATCCTAAAGGACTAAGTATCATTATAAAAAAGATAAACTTATCCCTATTATGTACCTTCAACCTATAAGTATCTCGATGATCAAGAAAGACGCAGTTCTAAGATAAATTATAAAAATGCCCCCAAGTTATACCTTTGACATATGCCACTAAGTTATACCTTTAACATAGAAGTATCTCGATACCTTAGGAACTCCAAAATGATATATTTTCGCTTAAATAGGTAACTTAGGTGGCAAATATGACCTAAAATGTAAAAATTACTAATAGTTGCCTAAGTTTCTCAAAATTATATTTTAGCCCTGAAATGCTAACAATGCTAGAAGTGTTTCTAAATGACAAAAATCCCTTAAATGGGTAACTAGACATGAGAAAAGACCACTTTAACCTTAAAATGTAATGTTTTACTAAATTATCCCTAAACTTGTTAATTTTAAAAGTAGTCCTTATATAAAGTAAAATACAAAATCAAATATCAAACACATCAAAATCAATAAGAAAAACATAGCAAAACTCATAAGAAAAATTCAAACAAATGCATTTAACCTTGGAATAAATTTTTAATGTTTACAAACAAGCCCTTAAACTTTTTAAAATTAAAAAAGTCCTTAAAAGGGAAAAAATATTAACAATGCATTTATGCATGTTGAAAATGCATGAAATACATCCCCAAGGGTACATGATGAATTTGACCAAGCATAATAAGCCTTGAAACAAATTTTTTATTTTTACAATTTAGTCCCTACAAAATTTAAATTCAAAATTAAGCATCAACACATCACAAAAATCATGAAAATCATATTAAAAGTCGTAGAAATCATTCAACCAAGCATGGATGGCCTTGGAACAAATTTTTTCATTTTTATAATTTGGTGCCTTCATGAATTTAAACTCAAAACTAAGATTAAACACATCATAAAAATTATGAAAATCATCTTAAAAGTCAAGGAGAAACATTCGACCAAGAATGGATAGCCTTGAAATTTTTTTTTAAATTTTTTCAATTTAGTCCCTACATGTTTAAACTCAAAATTAAATATGACACACGTCATAAAAATTATGAAAATTGTATTAGAAGTCATAGGAAGCATTTAGCCAAGCATGGATGGCCTTCGAACAAATTTTTTCAATTTATACAATTTATTCCCTGGATTCCTTTATACAAAATAGCCTAAAATATCAAAAACTTCAAAAATAACATACATATGGTTTGACCAACATGGGAAATATCCTTCCAAGGCCTTGAAATTTTTGCTAACATTATTTTTTAGCCCTTGCAAGTTTGAAATATTTATAAATAATACAAAATATCACAAAATCGAGCATGAAAATTTCATCAAGAGCCACCATCAAATTTAGCCGAGATGAATAGTCATCAAAAGATAATTTTTTTCATCATATATTTTCATGAATATCAACATAAATACATGCCCTAATTTTTGCTAGGCTTAAATTTGCATAAAATCATGATAAATAATGAACATACTATTATAAATCAACATGAGCATATTAATAAAAATATATAAAAATATATATATACATGAAAGTAACATCATTTCTATCAACAAAAATAAATTATCTTGATGAACAACTTATTGCTAATAGAAATCAAATATAACAACAAAATCAAAAAGCTTTGATCATGGCTTTCATACTTTGCCTTTCAACATGGATCGAAATCCATGAGCTCAAGTAGTCACAAAGCTCACTAAAAGAAAGAATCGAGCATAAAATAATAAAAAATTAAAACTTTGTAAGAGAAATTACCTTAAAAAGCTTAAAAACTAAGAAACTTTGATTTTTTTTGGGTGTTTTTGTGTTATGGAATGCTAAAGCTTTTTCTCAAAACATCTTCTCCCTATTTATAAGCGAAAGAATTGACCAAGATGGGCTAAAACCCCTCTTGGCCTAATGGCTTCTAGCCATTTCCAAATATTTTTTTATTTATGATTTTTTTTATTTTATCTTTTTTTCTTGATAAGTTTTAATAAAAGTTTTTTGTCATTTCACATGATAATGTCATGCTAACATCATTATCTAGAAATATGAGTAAGAGACATAAGAAAAAAATCTAATTTGGATAAAAATAAATTATATAGACTAAATTGCAATAAATTAAAAATTATATATTTAAAGAATAAAATTTCACATAATAAATTTTATTAAAAATTTAATCAAAATAAGGTTATTAGGCTTGTTAAGAAAACAAAAGTGGGCTTATTGGGCCTATTAGAAAATTAGTGGGCTTATTAGGCCTATTAAGAAATTTAACAGATTTTAGGGCCCATTAAATGGAAAAAATAAGATTAGTAAAATTTCCATATAAAAATTTCAAAAGGACTTTTTGAAAAATTTTATGTGAATAATTAAAAATTTTAAACGTAAAATTTTAGGAGCAAAAATCCTTACAGATGAAAATTATATTTCATAAAAATCAATCAGCATTCAAAAAAGCTTGATATAAGTTATTTTATCAAAATATATAAAATATTTATAATTCTAAACTCTAAAAAATTTTATAGATAAGAAAACGTTCTTATTTCAGAACTAAAAATTTTTCAAAAATATGTTGAAATTTATGAAAATGAATTGAATTTAACACATTGCTTTAAATATTAATCAATAAAAATAATAAAGATGAAATCTTGAAATCATGTGAAAAATTTATCAAAAAAATTTTATGACCATGAAACTCCTGGTATTGTAAAAAATGCAAAATTAAGTACCAAAATTGACAACTTGACACCTCTTGGTATAAAATACCAATACAAATTTTTTCTTGAATATTTTTTATTTTAAAAGTGAGCATTGGCATAAACACAATACAATTATTAGTAAAAATATACGACAGTTAATTCCCAAAATTTCACAAAAAAATCTCAAAAAAATTTTAAAAATAGGAAATTTGACTATGATATCATTTGTAAAGATGAATTTTAAGATTTCAAAAGAATAAATTTATATGCTAATTTCTTACCTTAATATTCATTTTCTTTATTTGAGATTAGTTTTTTACAGCACTTGAAATTGCATTTTTTCTATCACTTGCGCATGCAACTATTTAAGCATAACTAAAAAGGTTTTGAAATTGTTCAATCCACCTGAAGAAAGTCAACCCCACCAAGTGGTCACTATGTTCTTGTTCTCAAAGATTTCAGGTCTATTGAGGAAAAAACTCGGACAAAATTAGGTGCCTATAGTTGCCCTTCTTAGGATATTGTTGGGGATCAAGAATAGGGAAAAGACTAACTAGACATGATTTGTTTAGCTATGATAAACCCAGCAATAGGAAAAGTTTTTTTTTCATTTATATGTATATAGGCCAACTGTATTAATTTTTCTACCCAACAAACTACATTTAGCTTTCCCTTCTTAATGTCAATTCTGATTAGGCCATGGCCAGCAACTATTCTTAGGCATCCTAATTTTGGTGTCAACATTACTAAAATGGAATCACTAGCTACTCTTGGGCTTTGATGCAAGCCAACTTCATTGGTTTTCTACCAACTAAAGAGGTCCTAGAAAAACTCCACTGATCCTTCTACTTAATCAAATAAAGTTGACTTAAAGCCTTTTTCACTTACCTTTCATATGATCGAATGAAAAGGTCATCTTACTTTATTGGTTCCTGACTAAGTGAAGTTGACAAACTTAAATCTTACTTCACCTACCTTTCACAAGATCAAATGAAGAGGACATCTTGCTCAAAAACTCCCCCTGCCCTTCACGAGATCAAATGAAGTTGACTTAAATCCCACTTCACTTACATTTCAAAAGATCAAATGAAGAAGATATCTAACTCAAAAACTTTGCCTACCCTTTTATAGGATAGAATTAAGTTAACTTAAATCCTACTTCACATACCTTTCACAGGATCAAATGAAGATGATATCTAACTCAAAAACTTTCCCTAACCTTCACCGCATCGAATAAAGTTGACTTAAATCCTACCTTACCTACCTTTCATAGGATCAAATGAAGAGAACATCTAAGTTGAAAATTTCACCTACCCTTCACAAGATCGAATGAAGTTAACTTAAATCCTACTTCACCTACCTTTCATAGGATCAGATGAAGAGGACATATTATCGACAAACTTAAATCTTACTTCATCTACCTGTCATAGGATCAGATGAAAAAGACATATTTCTAATAAACTTAAATCTTACTTCACCTACTTTCTATAGGACATAGATTTCATATATAATAAGGATTCCATATGTAGACAAGACTTTATCAGTCTGAACCTTATTATTGCTAATATATTTTCTTCTTGATGGCTTGCCATTAAAGGTTAAAGGGGAATTTGATGTCTGCCCTTTAAAATCCTTCTTCTAATCTTAATTTTGAAGAATTTAGAAATTATTTATTTTTTTGAAAGATCACTAAATATCAAATTAGTGTTTATCAATTCAAGGATACAACTTTATATAGTAAAATAAGGGCCTAGATTTTACTGCTCAAGGCATATTTAGATACTACTATTAAAATCACGAGAAATATTAGAGTTTATCTAAATTTTAGAATCTATGGAACGAGATCACCTTCTCGTTCTAACCTGAGAAAAGATCTACTTGATCAAAAGCTATAGAAATTTAGGAATGATTTCAACTATGAATTTTCCAATATCAAGGATAATGAACATGTCATTCTTTTGATGTTAAGGGTTTCTTATGATTGATGATTACCATTTAGGACATATTAAGGAAATGAATTTAGAGGAAAAAATAGGGTGGCACTGCTAAAATTTGTTTAAAGTAATTAATATAACAAGGTCGAGGTTCATCAAAACCAAATTTAGGTGAATGTTTCTTTCATGGGAGTTCACAGTGGGGATCATCATTTTTTGATCCATTATTCATATAACAAGAATTAAGATCATTATTAAAAAATTTTCTAGCTCACTCATAAAAAAATGGTCATTATCAACCATCAACTGCAACTACCTTCCATGTATGATCCATACTAGATTTGACTAACTGCCCATCCTACCTCTTCTACATCTTTGTCTCAATGGAGTCTTTCAGTGGCATGTTTTTGTTTTCTTCCCCAATACTTAGAAAAAGTCAAGTTATAACATCCTTTTAATCTTCAAATATAATAATTAGATAGGTTTTAAACTAATGCTAGTAAACACCAAGTCTTGAAGGGTTTATTTGAAAGGCTTTTGGTAAGTATCAATTCTTTAGGTTAAGCATAAAAATATTGAAAGATTATTTTAAATCAAATCAATATTAAGGCATTTGACTCAAGTTTTTACTAAAGTCATGAAATTTTAAAAATTTTGGAATCATTTTTTGATTAACATGGAAGAGTTCTTTTTTTTAGTGGCTACATTTATCAGTTTAAGAGTAATTTCAAAGCCTTTATATTTGTTCTAGATTGCCTTTTTCAGGTTTTCAACCTAGAACTTTATTTTTTTCCATTTTTAGTTGACTGAACCATTATATTCTTAAGGAAGCAAAAATCATCCAAAAATATGAATTTTTAAAGAGATTCCTAGGAGTAGCTTGATAACTCACGAGCTATGTTTGATCAAAATGGACTTTGTAGGTATGTAACACTGGCTATTGTTTACGATTTAGAAAAAAAAGGATAAATAGGCCCAAATGAAGTGTTAAAGAGTGTTGAATCAAGGATCATTACTTTTGAAAGAACTTAAACTTTGAACTTTCTTCATTTTTTCCTTTGAAGGACTTGAAATTTGAGCTTTCTTTATTCTTAACTTTGAAGGAACTTGAAATTTAAACCTTTTCATTCTGTATTTTGATAGAACTTAAGATTTGAACTTTAATTGGTCTTTAAATTTGCCTTATGACCATAGACTTATTCCTTTCATAACTTTAGAATGAAATTTGCTCGTTCTGACCTTAATGCTTTGCTTCATTTACCCTTTATTTTGAAGAGTGACCCTTGATTAGAGTTCAAAATAAGAATAAATTATCAAGCTTAAAAAGGATTGTAAAGGGAATAATTTTCTATATTCATGAAAAGATAGAGAAAGATGGCCATTTGTTATTTCAAACAAAGCCATTGGAACTAAGAAGCATCTTGTTAGGAGAAATAATGGCTTTTTGTTTGAAATCATTTTGAGTACCTCTATAACATGATGTTGCACTTGATTTTCTTGAATTTTTTTTCATTTTTTACTTTTTTTCAATATTTTGGCTTAATGAATGCCCCTTAAAATCATCTATTCTATAGCCACCAATGAATTCTGGTTTCTATTTAGCTTTGAAGAAAAAATTAAATTGGCATGGAGGAACATTTTGAATTTCACATTTTATTTGTTGAGCATTAGATTGGAAAGGTTTTATTCGAGAGGAAAAATTGTTTTTGGCTAATTTTTTGTCTCACTTTTCCAAAATCATGGATTTGGAAAAGTGTCATGAAGGTTATGGTACAAGATATCCAAACAGATTAAAGAGATCTACGGATACCATCATTATTTTAACAGATGTTAAACTACCGGTATCTGAATATTTTATGATCATAACCTATTTATTCAACCTTTAAGAAATCCAAATCAGCTACCAAAGAATTTTTTTTAAATGTCATTATCGTAAATACCAAAAATCGTTATTAACAAAATCCATGGTCCATATTATTTATAAACCAAAATTTATTTCAAAATTCACAATTTCTAAAAAGAAATAGAATTTTAAAGTTAAAATGGAAATTACCCTTATTTGGCATACTACCATATGTTCGATGGCCTGTGGGCTAAACGTCCTTCATAGGTATCCACTAGCTTTTGGAATTTTGTTGGATTAGCATTCCTAAGGGGCTAGTACTTTGCTTTTGCATCTAAGGAATCTTCAAAAGGGATTTGCTTCTTTCTCTCATTAGGAACATGTTTTAACCTATGAAAAGGACACGAGTTCAATAACCAACATTAATAGGTTTAGATATGTTATTAGTCTTTGAAAATTATTCTGGTTACTATAGCATTAGCCTTGGATATGTCAACCAAAAATTTTGATAACTTTTTTTAATGCTTTGTATTTCACCACCAAAGACTTATTTTGAAACAAAAACTTGTGAAATGCTTCAAATTTTATGATCGAAGACTTTGTAAACTTTTGAATGCTTCGAATTTCACTATCAAAGACTTTGAAGACACTTTACAATGCTTTGGATTTCACCGTCGAAGACTTGTTTTAAAACCAAAAACTTTTAAAATGCTTCAAATTTCCCCATCAAAGCTGTGAAAACTCTTTTAAATGCTTTAAATACCACCATTAAAACTTTAAAAACTCTTTTAAATGCTTCAAATATCACCATCAGAGACTTTGAAAACTCTTTTGAATGCTTTAAATATCACCATCGAAGCTTTGAAAACTCTTTTAAATAATTAATGGTTGATGCAATTGCAATTACTTTAGCAAATATGATAATGCAATGATCTAAAAATGAAAGCAAATGCTCAAAGACTGCCACTATCAAAATTCATGCAAATGCACATAAAATGATGCAAATGCAAGCATTAATGAAGAGATAAATGCTCCTGAAATGATATAAAAGCTAGTGTCATCTATGGTGTAGATGCACATGAATAAATGCAAATGCGAATGTATCCAATGGTATAGATGCATGTGACATGATGCAAATACAAATATAAGTATAGAGGCAAATACACATGATGTGAACCAAATGCATATGATAATGAATAAAGCATATGCTTTGAGCTCTACAAAGATTGAAACTCTATTTGGCTATCTTTTAAGTTTGATCCAACCTACCTTATTGGTTTCAATATTAAGACATTCTTTGATCCTCTCATATGCCAAAAATGATGTTATCTTAATAATTTTTGAATTCTCAATGCCAAATTTTTATTTGACTCTCTCTTTCCCATTGGTCAAGTTTTATTTTCATTTAGGTGCTCTTCAATTTGAGCAACCCTTGTTTCATGTGTGACACCTTTTCAAGTTTATCAAAATAATTTTTTTAAATGTATTCTGATTGAAACTTCTAAGTTAAAAACATGTGATGTTCAAATCTTTTAAATACTAATTATCTCTTGTTCAAAAATTTCCTGAATCATAATTTGGATTTCCCTCAAGATGGGTTGATAAGATAAAAAATTTTGGTTGACTTGAAAATTTCATGGTGGATAGATACATGTGCCATTTTCATAGGCATGAAGTCATATAAAATATGATTTGTTTTTGAATCAGGCTAATTTGATATTTTTTTAATTCTTCTAACCTTTAATTCTTCAACAAGTACCAAAATTGGCCATGAGGGTTTCAAGATTAATGATCAAGTTGGAAAAATGGATTTCATTTTTGAAGTCAGTCTTTGCAACTAAAAGTTGACAACCTAAGGTACATAGGGACTTTTTTGATGCCTCAATTTCTTCACAAATGGTTTTTCCCTTGCAAAAGTTTGGTAATTTCCATAGATGATACCGGCAGTTTCTTTTGTTTCGCTGATCATGGTTTAGGAACTTTAAAGTTACCTTCATGAAGTGTTGTTTCTATCAAATGATCATACTTTTATTCATAGGGAAATAAATATAGGGATACAAGCTTATTCTCAACATCAATCATTATTATTCTCAAAGCTTTTCATTATCATGCTTTTGAAAATATTTGGTTTTCGTGAAACATTCTTATCTTATTAAAACACTTAATATATATGCTTCACAAAATGATGTTAATTTAAAGACAGGGAGTTTTCTAAATAAGGGTTACCTTTTTGCCCTGGATAAGTCGGTAGTAGTATTAGGGTTATTCCCTTGATTTCTAAATGTACATTTTTAAACTTTTTCCCTATTGTCGTCATTATTTCCATTAGTGGTTACCATTTTACCTCGAATGAGTTGTTAGGAGTATTAGGCTTATCCCTTATTATTTTCATTAATTTAAAGATTTGTGCTTGCACTTGTTTTTGTTGTTTCATCAATATTTCCTGTGTTTCACATTGGGTTGCCTTTATCCTTTCTAGGCATGCTGAAAATTCATCTGTCAATGACATTTGATTTGTTCTGACATTTTCAATTTGAAAGAAAATTCTTTTAAAGAACTTTTAAATTTGAGAAAATCTTAATTTTGCCTTGCAAGGATAAAAATTAATGTAATGTCAAAGAAAAGATTGTAACAAAAGAAATATAGAAAAATACATATAAAAGGCCTAACATTAAAAAAGATAAAAATAAATTAAAGCATTATGGTGTCTTAAGGAAAAAGGATCAATCATATTATGGGTGGCACAATCTTCGTTATAATTGCCCTAGGTATAAAAAAATGGTTAGCACAAAAAAAAAACCTAAGAATTAATGCGAGAAAAAATTTTACCCTAAATGGACCCTTTGGGTATTATGACACCTATTAGGGCAAATAAAAGGGCCTTGTCACTGGTGTTGATGTTCATCTAGATTATGTGGTTAAAGCCACATAATGATTTGCAAGGAAAAAAATCGCATTATGAGTTATGATGTTCATTCGTCATCATTTGATATTTGAATTAAAATAATGATGGCATCTTCTAAGGTGAAACAAAATTTTAACATAAATCATGATGTTCGATTATCATCACTTGATTCAAAATCTCAGAACATAAAATAGAAAAAAAAAAGTAAGAAGCATTCCCCTGTGTGTACCTAATCCAATAATCTTTAAAATCGAGAATGGCTCTAACTAGGTCAGTCCCTTATAGTTCATTGCATGAAGTTTGAGTTAGACATCTAAATAGGTTCTTGAATTGCTCCCTGAGTTTGGAAAGGACTAACAAGATACCCTATCCTTACCCATTATGGGTTTATATTGAAAAGGGTTTAATTCGAGTTGGAGCATCTTCCTTGCCATAATAAGGCTAACACATTGGGCAGGCATAAGAATTTACATTCGGTAGACTTTTCACTGGCCCAAATAGAGGCTAACACCTCAAAGGTAGAGTTACTTCACCTCTCTTAAAATATTGGGTAACCTATGCCCTCTCCATATGCCTGGAAGAGAATCTAATGCATGTGCATGTGTATAGTGTGTGTGAGGGAACAAACTTACCTTTTATGACTTGAAACTTTCAAAAACAAATGAAAACCCATATCCTATATTCCCCCAAAAATAACACTGCAAGGAAACAAAAAGGTTAATGAAAAATATATATATATGAATTTCCATATAAATAAAAAAACATATAAACATTTTGTTTTGAAAATACCTAGAATTATAATTGAATACGAGTTGAAACCAAATTAATTAAAACTTAGTTAACACTTGATTAATTTTAGGCATGATTCTCTAACCTATCCCTAGTGGAGTTGTTCAGTTGCAACATGGCCTAGGTATGAATCTTAACTAGCCCAACTTATGTAGGTGTACCCCTTATTCCTTTACATATCAATGTATTATTATTTTTTATTTTTGGGGTGCATATCATTATTTATTTTTCTTAGTTTTGGAAACAAATTGTCGAGGTGAATTGCTTACTAGTCATTACATATCTACTACTTGTTTTGGAGTCGCCACCAAGCTATTTTAGCTAGATGAGATTGGTCACCTATGGTAGTTTATGTTGAGGGTTAGGATACCTTAGAAAACAAACTTCAAGGCCTATGTTAATGCCAAAGATCATATTAAAGGGTCCAGGAGTTCGTTACAATCAGAGTAAGGACTGATCCTCTTATGATGCCCAAAAATTATACCTATAACTATGCATTAATTTAAAAATTCATCTTTATTCGATTTTAGTTTCTAATATTTAATTACAATTCCCACATTTCAAAAATTTCCTAATCTAAGTTTATTATTCCATTGAAGAAAATCAAATTTTTAATGTTTTTTAAAATCAAAATATTTCTCATACTCCACCAGAGAGCTGAAGGAATATGAAAAGTCAAAATATCTTCCACATCCCACCAAAAATCCAAGGGAATATGAAAAGTTTTATTTTTAACAATCAAAATATCATACCCTATTGGAGAGCCGGACGAATATTAAAAGTTTTATTCTCATAAAATTAGAAAAATATTGATTTCCATTTTGAAAAGAATATCCATCTATTAAAGTAATCTATAGAACCCCTCTTATATTCTGAGAGAAATTTCACATATTATTTTAATTTGGAGACATTGCCTTAATTTTCAGAACTTTGATTTTATTTTATTAAAATAATAATAGAAAATGAAAACTTATCCTAAGAGTTGAACTTGGTTAAAGAGGCTTGCATGTCCCTTGAAGTATACCTTTGAGGTGAAAATATTTTGGTGACCCTAAGAGACTTGGTTCTAAGGTAAATTCCTAAAATGGACCTAAGGTCTACGTTCGACATGGAAGTATCCAAGTAACCCTATAGGACTCGATGACTTCATAAACAAATAAATCTATTCTTACTATGCACCTTCAATGTGGAAGTATCCCAATGATCACATAGGATTTGATTTTAATATAAATTACTAAAATATCCCTGAGGTGTACTTTTGATGTAGAAGTGTCTCGATAACTCTTAATTACTCGATAACTTCATAAAAAGATAAACCTATCCCTATTATGCACCTTCAACATAGAAGTATCCTAGTGATCACAAAAGACTTGATTTTAATGTAAATTACTAAAATGTCCCTTTATTATTAATGTTATAGAAGTTATAGCATTTATTGGGAAGTCACCTAATAAAGCTTATGAGTTACTTACAGAGATGGCTTTTAATAATTATCAATTGTCCATCGATAGAAGCTTGCTAAAAAGAGTTGTAGGTATTCATGATACTGATGACATCGATAAATGCAAAACCAACAACACTCACTAAAAGAATTTATGAGTGTACATTCAGTTAAAATTCCTTTTATGATTTCTCAATTATGTAAGGATGGAATTCTAGTGATCACTGCCCAACTTAAGGAGGATTAATTAATTATGTTGGGAATTATAGTTACCCATAAAATGACCCTTATTCCAAAAGCTATAAACCAGTTTAGCATAATCACCTAAACTTCTCTTGGAATACAACCAAGGATTTACTTCTACAAGTAAGTAAGCTTTCCCTCCTAGGTTTCCACAACCAGCCCAAGCTTATTATTAACTTTGACCTCCTACTTAAGAAAAAGGTCATCACTGAAGGATATGATTATGGAGTTTATTCAAACCTAGAATATTACTAATCAAAAAAATGATGCTATTATTCAAAGCCAAGCAAAATCTCTTAAAAAACTAAAGTTCTTGTTCAAAGTCAAGTAGCATTTCTTAGAAACTTGAGATACAAGTTTGATAGATTGCTAATGCCATAAATAGTTATCCTAGAAGCACTCTTCTAGGTGACCTAAGCCTAAATCGAGAAGGGATAGGAAAGAGCAACATAATGTAATCACATTTAGGAAAGGGAAATTAGTTGAAAAATGCAATAAGAAGCAAGATAAATCACCTAAACCAACCGATGAAGAAGATGTGGGTAAGAAGCAAAAAGAAAGAGTTCAAGAAAAGGTGCCTCAAGACTACGTACCATTACTTTTTCTTCAATGCCTTCAAAGGTAAAAGCTTAATAATTAATTCCAAAAGTTTCTTGAGATATTTAAATCCTCTATATCAATATAACTTTTGCCAAATCTTCATAAAAGAATGCCAAAATATATCAATATTATGAAAGAAATCTTATCAATGAAAAAGAAATTGGTTTAGTTTGAGACATTTGCACTTACTAAAGAATGCAATGCCATCCTTTGAAAGAAATTGTCACCAAAGCTCAAGGATTTAAGAAGCTTTTCTATTCCATGTAATAGAGGTAATAAATTCTTTGGTAGACTTTTATGTGATTTGGGAGCTAGTATAAACTTAATGCCTCTTTTATATATTGAAAACTTGGTTTGAGGGATGCAAAAGCCACTATAGTTGCATTGTAATTAGCCAATAGATCTTTCACTCTCTAAGAGGCATTGTGGAGAATATGCTTATGAATGTTAAGAACTTCATCTTTCTTGCTAACTTTATTGTACTTGATATGGAGGAAGATAGTGAAATTCCAATCATTCTTGAGAAATCATTCTTAGCTACCGATAGAACTCCTATCAATGTACAAAAAAGAAAGCTTACCATAAGAGTTCAAGACCATGAGGTAACTTTTAAAGTTTTAAAGCTATTAATAATTCTAATGACTCTAAAGAATGTTTGATAATCAATTTGGTAAAAGATGCCTCCAAAAGTTTTATGAATGCCTCAAAGTTTCCAAGGAAAGGGTCAGACAAGAAAAGCATAAAGCACAATTTTATCTTAATAAAGATAATTAGTGAAAAAGGTAAAAAAGAAGCTTCAAGCAAAAGGATTGCAACTCATACAATGTTGGGGAGGCAAATTTGGCCACACAAGGTGTTCAGTAAATTTAGCTAACCTAAAATAACATTAAAGATAGTCAAGTCAATGATTAAAAATCAAGCACTTCTTTGGAAGCAACTAAAATTTCAAAGGTCTTTTTTTTCTTTGATTTTTTATTTTAATTTTTTTGCCATTATTAGGGTTAGTTTTTGAGTAATTATTTGATACACTAGCAAAGGAGTTATTAAACTCCATAAATGGGGTTAAATTACTACCGTGTATCCTAAATGTATATTTAAAAAAAAATAAAAACTAAATAAATAAGAGACATGGTAGTATTTTAACCTCAGTTGTAAAGTTAAAAAACTCCACTACCAGTGTATCATATAATGATCCTATTTTTATTATTTGCTTTTATTATGCTTTTTTATGACCTCTATTCTGAAAGGCAATCTCGGGCTCATGTATATCGACATAAATATAAAAATTTAATCAAAATTAAGCATATGTAATAAAATTAAACAAACAAACACTAAGATTTCCTTAAGATCATTGGAACATATGTACATATGATTGAATTACAATTTAAAATACAGATTTGATAAAAATCACACCTACTTAAACACTCATAATTCTAGATGTGCCGATCCCTATACGAATGCACCATAGGTTGATTACTTTGATCTCTTTTTGAGGCTAAAAGCAGTCTAAGTATTCTGTCTCTAACAATGATCCACACAGATGCCTATTAGAGCCTTTTTGAGGTCCAGTGGTTCTCCAATGCTTACTAGAAGACTTCCTAAACCTTAAACAAAAAGATACAGTCAAAAAGTATAAATCTAATGTGATTCAGGAATTATTCCCTTATCTATTGCACCAAAGAGAAGGAGAAATAACTCTGTAAGAAAGTAGCTATTTTTTGCAGATGCCAATAAACGGATGCAAAAATCATAATTCTTGATCCTGGTTGATTCCTAAGGATATAAAAATGATATTCTATCTTTCATTGTGATCAAAAGCATTTTAAGATCACTTAGAATATAAATTGACACAATTAGCCTTAAAGAAGCAAGGATTTAGGGATTTGGCCAATTCCATAATTTTTTTGAAAAAATAATCTATCAATGCAAGAAAACAAATTTTCAACTTTCATTATCTCAAGAATGATTCAAGAACACTCAAAAAAAGTAAGATTGCGCAAAAAAAGCATAAGAAAGCTAAAAGTTGTACCAAACCCTCTTACAAAAGTCTAGGGTTGGCACTAAGGGTTTTTTTTATTAGTCAAAAAGCCTTAATGATGTATTTAAATATATCTTTGGCTAGGTTAAGCTTGACTATTGGGTCAACTGGAACCATTACTACATGCCCAAAAGGTGGCCCTACTTTGAAGTGTTTTTCAGAGCCTAATTAAAACTATTTTAATTAGTTTGTCCAAAAATTAGGGCTTAATAGTAATTAATTAATGTTTTAACCTAATAGCACACCGATGATAACTATTCCATGCACCAACCCCATTAGCAAGTCTAATTTGAAATAGTTCACAACTAAATGCTCTTGACTTGATTATTAAGGCTTTTGGCCTAACCTCTAAATTTACATGTTAGATACTTAATTCATAATTAAATTTTTTAATCAAAGTGAAACAATTTTTATTCCATGTAAATAATAGTAAATAATCATCAAACAATTATTTAATTTTTTAAATATAATTATTTGGCTTTATTTAACATTATTCGTAAAATAATGTCTATAAATAGACATTTTCTTAACAAGATGTTCTTATCTTTATCCCCATATTAAGAAATCTTAAATTAGTTTTTATAAATCTAATTTATGTCTTAAGTTACTCTTAATTGAATTTATTCACTTAAGTCCTTCTCATTCTACCTTTTATTTAATTAAGTTATACTTAATTAAATCTCGATTTTAATTCAATAGATCATATTATTGTGTATGACCTATTAGGTTTCAATTATAATGGCAATAACATAACTACCCAATTAAGTGTATTTATGTTTATAGAACAAGATTGACCTTTAGCAGCATCATGGCTTTCCGATATGTTAGAAAAATCAATATGAGCTCCTAAAAAACCTTTCAATAACCAACTTTTCAATATACTTCGGTACTTTCATTGATATCCCAAAAAGACCAATAGCATGGAGCAGTGTGTACTCATGTATCAATCCATATTAGTTCCTGCAGCTTATGGCTAACTTCATGAATTTAGAGAAACAATTTCTTTTAAATTCATCATGGGTTGGCCAATAATTTTGCCAAGTTAACCAAAACCAAGAACAAATCTAATATACCTCCGATGTCACTTGGAGTGGTGAATCCTCTCTGGATCACTCATCTACCTTTGTATGGTTCATGTCATACCCAAAACCACCCTACCATAAACATTTATCTATTGTGGACCCATTCGTGATAGAATCAAAGCATGACATTCCCCATACAAGATGACTTGGTATCACAAGTTTGAGGACTAACATACATATCTGACATGTGAGAACATATTCTATAGACACTTAAGTGACTTATACAAAATAGAGTTCTCATGCGAGCCATGTTCAGTGAACTTGTTTCCATAAAACAAGCACCCATATGCTATCCTCAAGTATCTTTATACTTTAACTTCTATGAGATTAAAAAATTGCCTGCATCAAGTGCATAGAAGCTTAGCATATGCTAGTCTTTATGCATTGTCAATGTCTTATCTTAACAATATGATGACTAGGAATGTTTTTAAAAACATGGCTTTGATGTATGAGGATCTCATCATTATAACTTATTACTAACTTTGCAAGAACATTGTGTTTCATGGGCTTAATCCAATTAGTATTTGCATGATTGTTAATCATGCCACTAACATGAAGGAAAACATTCGATCACTAACTAAAATGATTGGCTTGCATTATTAACTATTATATGCCTCATCTTATCCAATTAGCTTTACGGAATATACTAAACTCTCCTACATGCACTAAGCCAATCGTTAATGTATCCAATATCAAACTCTTTCAATTAGCAATTATGTCCTAAGTTAGACAAAGCATTAGTGCTATTGTGAGTATATATTTCAGTTACATTCAAGATTATCTCATTATCAAAGTCATTAACTACTCGGATAATGAGACTTAGATTCCAATCATATGGCTCTGTTGTTACTTTAACAACTATTAAAAATCTTTTATTAGCTTGTAAGCTAGTGTTCCAAATGTAACTCCTTTTATGAGCCTAAACAAAAAGGTTTCTTTGTGACATTTAATATCAATATGCAATGCTTTGTAGTTTAGAACAGTTTCCAAATAATTGCATTTTTAACATCATGACTATTTATCATTAAGTCAAACTATGATTTTTAACTTTTAGTGAATCATAAATTCCTCCCACTAAATCCTACATGAGTAGATTTAAAGGGAATTAGATTTAAAAACTAATTTTTGAATCCCATAAGTTAGAAGCCATTTAGTATTCTATTACAAGTTATATGTTTAAGAATAATGTGACCATAACAGAGGATAAATTTTATGATTAATGATTTATTCAATGAGGATTACATCTAAGCTTGGCATTGAATACCAACAATCATCCTCATTTGGCTTGTAAATGCCAAAGTAAACGTTTTATGTTTACAAATAAATCATAAATCAAGATTATGTTTAAGAAACATTAATCAAGAAGGCAAGCTTTGATCAAGATCAACAAGGTTGCCATTACTTATTGTCCATTTTCACTACTCCTTTTATTTGGGCCTTAAAATATGTCATACATATTTAAGCATGAACTTTTATGCATCATATATCAAGAGAACTGAATTAATCTTAGTGTTTATCTAATATTAAAATTTCTTTAAGTTCCCTAATTTTGATCATATCAAAATTTTCCTTGCAGTCTTTACTTTATTACTTTAGCTCTCCACTATGTTGGTATATTCCTTTATCATTTCCTTTGTCTTTCTTCAAAAGAAAGTACATGGATAACGCATGAATCATGATCCATCTAAAGTGTTTAAGTCTTAAAATACATTCTATCATATTAGGCTTGATTAGGCTACCTTTTGACATCTTGTTTAAGAATAATTCCTTAGGGATGTCTAACATTTCATTATAATTATCCTTATAAAATAATTCTTTAAGGTTTCAGATGATTTCATGAGCTTAAATATCCACTTGCTCTTTTCAGAGTTCAGGCATTATACTATCCATCATGACAATGTGACTTGATCAATGTCATCAATATAAACTTGATAAACTACCCCTCACACAGTGGGTTATTCTTGGATATGCCATTCAATATAGGCTTAATCAATAGAGTATGGTCAATTACACTTATTAGCATCATGTATGCTATTTAGTGATAGTTTATTAGTCATGTTATGTTTAGTTAATAATTTAAAATTTCAATTATTAAGGTTGTATAACTTCAATGATTTTCCTTATTATTTTATCAACATTATGGCCTTCAATTATAATACAAGAAGTTTAACGTTTGAATCTTCTTAATGAGCTAGGCACTCCTTTCACCCTTCCATGACCTTAAGGATAGCCCAACCAATCATGAAAGAACTAATTAGGTAGGTAATATAGCTTAGCAATAGCATCTCTATGCAACTCCTAGATCAACTAGGTGGTAACTTTTTACCTAAAAAAATCATATGCATTTCACCTAACCCCCTACCTTTAATGCTATGCAACCAAGTTTATGAGTATCCGGGTAATACATCTTTAGTTGAGTAAGACCTATTATTCATAACTCAAGCAGCTCGAATGGCAAAGACCTTAGGGATAGCCCAACAAGTCTTCCATGGTCAAAACTTAGGTATCTTGTTATGAATGATGGAAGGCATTTGATCATGCTTAGGCATGGACTTAATAATTTATGAGGGATTTTTATCATTTATCTTAGGTCTCATTGCTTTGTTTGATTAGCATGCTTAGCATTTATTCAATCATATATCATATATATATATAAATTCAAAAATAAATCTAGCATATGCAATCTACTAGGATGATTATGAACTTCATCTATCTAGTTTCCTTGAGCCATTAGGAAGCTAGTTAGTCAAATCCTAAGGATATCATACAAGGTCATTGCAAGTCTTAGTGATGATCTCCATGGTCTTTTCTTCTTGGTGCCATCTTCTGTACATCTTAGATTTACACAAATTCTAATCTTAATCTAAATCTAAATCTATATGTCCTATGTAATGGTTACATATCTTTGTAAGAAACCTCAAGTTATACTTAAGGAAAGTTAGGTCAGAAGAGAATTTACAACCATAAGTAAAAAAAGCAAGGTTTGTAGACCCTATTTATAAAATAAATATTAATAAAAAATATCTAGTCCATAATCATCCTTATACTAACATAATTATATTATAAGCATGAAACAAAATTAGCATAGCCAATATCACGTGGTGATCTTATGTGTTATATGCATAAACCTCATTAAATAGCTAAAGATGATTTATCAAATTATTTAGTAATTTTGGTTGTTCTAATTAAAACATTTTTAATTAAATTCCTAACTTTTAGGAAAAATGTCTTAAATTGAACATCACCTAACTTTTAGGTTATTTGTCTTAACTAGGACATTATCTAACTTTTGAATGACCTTGTCCTAATTTGGACAAACTATTATGCATCTCATGATTTTCAAACTATTTAGGAAACTTGTTTTCCAAAGAACAACATTTTAAGACATTAAATTGGACATTACCTAACTTTTAGGTTGTTTGCCTTAATTAGGACATTATCTAACTTTTAAATAACTTTATCCTAATTTGGACAAACTATTTAACATGTAATATTTCCTAAACCATTTAGGAAAGTAGTTTCCAATTTTTTGAAGTTTTAGTGATTAATCCATACTTAATTTAATTAAGAAAATAATTTTCTCACATGATTAATATTTCATCTAAGCACATTAGAACAAATCCTACAACAAGTAGGATTAATCATTTAAATTAAATATATTTTTCAATTAAACACTTTAATTGAATTTTACTTCAATGCTTATTATATTATCCAATTCCTATCTTAAGCAATTTACAAAAATTAATACAATTGGATAATTAGATGCTTGATAATAAGTAACAATTTTAATGGAACACAACCTCTTAAGGAGTCCTAGTCTAACTATAAGGCTGCTCTATCCATGGTTATCATAGCCATCCTAATTCAACTCAAAACTATTGTCTTCCTCTCACTAAACCTCTAAAAATAAAGCAAATTTGCAGTAACATCTTGCTGCCATGGATGCACATCAAGGTTACAAGAAGAATACAAGGTAGCGTAATCAACATATGCACCTGTGCACATGATATGTCCCAAAATTGAAACATTTTCAACTTAACCTAATTTTTCCAAAAAGTATTATGAACTTTTCATGACACTTTAAAGGTAGAAAAACAAGGAAAAAGTTGCACTATAGCTGCTAAAAATTTCAACACCATCAAACCACCAAAATGGAGCCATCCTAACAATAGCCAACACCAAAATGTTAACAAATAACTTTATTATCAATTTAATTGGAAAAAAAACATATTTTAAACAAATTAATACTGATTATAAACATGGATTTTAATCCAAGAAATAGATCAAAATAGCATTGAAAAGGTTTAAAAAGGTAAAAACATGTTAGGACTTTAATCCAAATTAATTAAAACAATTTTACTTAATCATTTAAACACTATTAAACATGATTAAAGCCAAAAATTATATGCTAGCTAGATTTAAAAAATTAATGAAAAATAAATTTTCAAGAATGTTACCAAAACTAAAAAAATCACTAAATCAACACACAAATCAATTATATTAATTATTACCAAAAATCGGCATGCTAGACCACGTGTAATCTATAAACCCTTAGCTCTAATACCACTAAAAGGAAATTCGGGCTCATGCATATCAGCATAGGCATAAAAATATTATCAAAATTAAATATATGTAATGGAATTAGATAAAAAAAACACCTGGATTTCCTAATCTTAGGAAGAGATGTACATGTGACCTAATTGCAATTTAAAATAAGATTTTGATGGAAATCATACTTCTTTATAGACTTTTAACTGTAAGTGTGTCAATCCCTACATGAATGCACCATGGGTTGATTACTATAATCTCTTCTTAAGCTAAAAGCAATCCAAGGTTTCTACCTCTAATAGCGATCCACACAGATGCTTGTTGGAGCCTTCATGAAGTTTGGTGATTTTTTATTGCTAGCCAAAATGCTTGTTAAGCCTTAATCAAAAGATATACAGCCAATGGGTACAAATTTGATATGATTCGAGAAAGTTTCCTTTACCTATTATGCCAAAGAGAAGGAGAAACAACTTCATAGAGAAGCAGCTATTTTTTGCAGATGCTAATAAACAGATCCAAAAATTATAATTCTTGATCCTGGTTTATTCCTTTAGGATAGAAAATTGATTTTTCATATTTCATTGTGATCAAGAACACTTTATCATCACTTGGCATGCAAATCGGCACAATCAAGCTTAGAAAAGCAAGGATTTTGAGATTTAGCCATTTTCATAACTTTTTTGAAAAACTAATCTCTCAATCCTAGAAAACTATTTTTGTTCTCTCGTTCTATTAAGAACAATTCAATAACACTCAAGAAAAGCAAGATTACGCCAAGAGAGCTTAGGGAAGCTAAAAGTTGCACCAAACCTCTTTAAAAAAGTCTATGGTTTGCACCTAAGGTTTTCTTAAGCTACTTATTAGCCAAAAAGCCTTAATAATATATTTAAATACACCCTAGACTAGGTTAGGCTTAACTACTAGGTCAATTAAGCCCATTCTAACATATCAGAAGGTGGCCCCATTTTGAAGTTTTTTTTGGAGCACAATTAAAACTATTTTAATTACCTTGTCCAAGATTGGGCCTTAATAGTAAGTTACTAAAATTTTAGCATAGTAATACACCAAAGATAGCTATTCTAAGCATCGAGCCCCTTAGTAAGCCCAACTTAGAGTAGTTCATAACTAAACTCTCTTAACTTGATTATTAGGGCTTGACCTATCGTTAAATTTACATGTTAGGTATTTTAATTCATAATTAATTTTTCTAACCCAAGTAAAATAATTTTACTTAATGTAAATAATATTAAGTAATTATCAAATAATTATTTAATTTTTCAAATACAATTATTTGGCCTTATTTAATATTACCCTTAAAACCATGTCTACAAATAAACATTATCTTGATAAGATATTCTCATCTTTATCATCATATTAAAATATCTTTAATTAGATTTCATAAATCTAATTTATGTCTTGAATTTAATTAAACTTATTTAATTAAGTTCTCTTTATTCTACTTTTTATTTAATTAAGTCATAATTAAATCCTAGTTGTAATTTAATCAGCTTATTATGTGTGACCTATTAAGCTTCCATCATAATAGCAATGAACATAATTATCTAGTTAAGTGTATCTATATTTATCGATTAAGATTTGCCTCTAGTAAGGCATCACGATCACTTGACATACAAAAAAATTAATACAACTTCTTAAGAAACCTTTCAGTAACTAACTTTTTAGTGTACTTCGATCCTTTCATAGGATATTTTAGAAAGACCATGAGTATGGTGCAATATCTACTCATCTATCAATTTATATTAGTTCTTGTAGCTTATGGTTAACCTCATGAATTTAGAGAAACAATTTCTCTTAAATTCATCATGCGTTGGCCCATGTAACCAAAGCCAAGAAAAATTAGATATGTCTTTTATGTCACTGAGAATAGTGAATCCTCTGTGGATTAGTCATCCACCTTCTATGGTTGATGCCATACTCAAAACCACCCTATAATAAGCATGCATCTATTAAGGACCCATTCATGATAGAATCAAAGCATGACACTTTTAGCAAGATGACTCAGCACCACAAGTCTGATGCCTAATATATGTAACTGGCGCATAAGAATATATTCCATATACGCTTGAGTGAATTATACCAAATGGAGTTCTCATATGGGCCATGTTTAGTGAACTTATTTCCATAAAACAAGCACCCATACGCTATTCCCAAATATCTCTGCACTTCAACTTCTATAAGATTAGAAAGTTGCATGCTTCAAATGCATGTAGGCTTACCATATGCTAGTTTTTGTGCATTGTCAATACCTTATCTTAACAATATGGTGACTAGGAACATTTTTAGAAATATAGTTTTGATGCATAAAAATCTCATCACCATAGCTTTGTACTAACTTTGCAAGGCTATCGTGTTTCATGGGCTTTATCCAAGTAGCGTTTGGATGATTGTCAATATGCAACTAACATGAAGGAAAACCTTGAATCACTAACTAAAGTGATTGGTTTGCATTATTAACTATTATATGCCTTATCCTATCCAACTGGCTGTAGGGCATATACTAACACATTTAATTACGGCAAGCATGGTGAGTTCAAAAAAGATAACTAGAGTTCTTTCTAAGTTTCTTTCATCGAAAAAGGAGTTTCTTGTTCTTTTTCTTTTCATTTATGCACATTGAGGACAATTTTTGTTTGAAGCTTTAGGGATGAGTTCTTTATTTTATAAATGTTTCTCATTTTAATTTCATTACTGTGACTATCATTTGAAGTCTATTATGTTTAAGTATTTAGGTCATCTAAGTTGAGATATTTTTGCTTCTTATGATGGGATCTTTATCAATGATAGGAACCTAGTTATTAAGTTATCTTGATTCTTGGATAAATATGTACATGGTTTAAATTTATGTTAAATTCTTTTATTAGTCTCATTGTTAGGATATGATTTTCAATATTTAAACACTTGATCTCTTGCTTAAATTTACATTGCTCATTTGCAGACTATTTACCTTGATGTGAATTGCTATTATGTCTAAAAGCCTAGAATTTGTTTGGTTATCTCTTGAATTAAAATCCTAGATAACACTAGTTAAAGAGATGATTCAGGCTATCTGTGGATCATTTGAGCCTTTCTAAGCTTACCTTTATATCCTTAGTTCCCTAGCTAAGTCTAATTGATATGTATCTTTTCTTTTGATTGTCATACACATTTTAACCCAGCCTAATAGAACAAACCATTGTCAACTATCAGTACACAGGCATGAGCATAAAATTGTTTTAGGAAATATCTATGCCGTGTTTAAATTAGGTTGTGTCAATGCAATTAGAAAAAAAAAAGAAAAAACAAGAAGAGAAAAATGAAAAAGAAGAAAAAAAATAAAAAAAAGTTTAAATAAATAAAATGGCATGAAAAAAGGAAGTTGTAGGAAAAGGGGTATGTGCCTTAAAGTTTTGTGAATGGCTTTTTGAAAGGTCCTAAATAATGAAAAATGTTTAAAGTGACTTAGTCCAAAATATATCCTCTATCCTACCTTTGCTTAGCCTTTCATTATAAGCTTGATAAATTCCCACATGATCTTTGATGAAGTGTTAGCTATATTAGTGGAGAGAGATATAAAAGGCAAACAAATGAGAATCTAAAATTAATACGTAGTTTGCATTGGCCTAAGCTTATCGAATTGCATATAGTGATTAGTAAAAAGATTACACACACACACTGGAAATCCATTGGAAGCATAAAGTTAATGATCGAATAAAAATGTGAACTTAGATTATGTTTATATCTACATTGAATTGGGATTTTGAGATGACTTTTTATGAGGAAATTTAAGGTAAACATCCAACTTAATTTGAGTTTTATTTCATCATAAGTTTTATTTTGTTTCATTTAGTTTAGTTTAGTTTTTTTCTTTTTTTTTTTTGTTTTGTTTTGCTTAATGACTAGCAAAATCTTATTTTTAGGGTGTGATAACTTTATAAAATAAAAATTATTTGGTCTTATTATGTGCATTATAATAGCTAAGTCTTAAAGGTCTTCAGTTATATTGAATTAATCTGTCATTTACTTCATATTAGTTTTATTTATTTTATATAGCTATTTAGTATTTCTCATATTTTTTGGCCTAAAGCTTGATAGAGTTTTCGAGATGCAATAACTTAACAAAAAAGCAAGTGAGACCTAAAGGATAGCATTTCAAACAAAACTGTTCAAGTTATTTGCATGCTAAGTTTCTCTTTTTTAGGTTTTGGCTATTTATAGGAAATTTTAAGGTTAGAGATAGGGAGACTTATATAGCTTTCATTTACTCTAGTTTTCTAAAAAGGAAAGCAACCATCAAGACTTTGCAATTGGAGAAGAACAGATTAAAGAAACTCAAAGACTAAGATCTAATAATTCTTAGTTTTCTCTTTTCCTTAATCTTTTATCTTTATTGTAACATTGATGATTGTGATACTCTAGTGTTTATGTTTCATTTAATCAACATAAACTAAATTTAATTTTCTAGGGTTGCTACGGAACATAACATGTAGTTTGAATTAGTTGATCCACTTTCTTGACTTAATGATATTTGTGTCATTTGTTCAATTTTATTTTTAATGATTCTAATTGATTGGCCGCCAAATTAGAATGATTTACTAACCCCAATGAACTTGAAAAAGGGGAATTTTGTGTTTAGTCATGGATTGAATAACATATGTTTCATATTCAATATTATGATAAATTGATTTACACGTTAGATAGCAATATGCGAGCATGTCATATGTAACCATATTAGAGTCTCAGCTTAACGAGTTTCTTTTTAATTTGATTTAAAAAGGTATATAGTAAATTGGTCAATAGAGATATTTACATAAGACTATTGAAAAATGTTACAAATGAATTAAAACTCTAAGTTGACAATTCACTGTCATTAATCAAGTTAAAAAGGTAAAACTAATTCAAATAAAGTGTTAAGGGAAGTCGTAACCCTAGGTTTCTCTCATTAATTAAGCTCATTAATTGAGTAAACCTATTTATTTTGTTTACTTTGCTATTTAATTAATTTTATTAGTTTCATATGTTTTTATTTTACAATTTTTAATCAGTTGTTTGAATGACGTTAGATTGTTTCAATTTTAGTAATTAGCGAGTTTAGTACAATTCCTCATGGGAACAATACTCTACTTCATCATTATTATTGATTAACGATATGTGCACTTGCATGGTAATCCAAAAATAGAAACAGGGGTCCATAATAGTAAGTCAATAAGTTATCCTAGGTCCATGAAGTTATAGCACCTGATCAACACACTAACCACACAACAAGTCGACTAAAGATCTCAAAATGGTCGTTAAGCATTTGAATACTCTTTAGACTTTTATCATAGCATTTCCTTTATGGGGTGCCCATCTTGGGCACACATGAGCCATAAGAAATGCCATTTTCCAAGGTTGTAACACCCCCTAAACAATGGTTAATTATCACACAATTTCATACATAATTAAATCACATAAGACTCAAGAATAAGGCTTTGCATTAACCAACTCAAAAATCAACTTGAAATGGCTTTAAAACATGATTAATGTGGCCTTTTCCCAGCCATGAATCCAAGATTATTGAGTTTAATTTACCCCTAGTTAATACCATTAAATGATAAAAAAGCATAAGCCATAGCTTATTATTTAAACTAACCATGACTTCTCTTGAAGAGTTTTTGAAAATCATATTTTGCACTCAATCAAACAAACATTTCATCAAACATCTCATGAGCTAAAGCATACTAACTAGCACATCATCAGCAAAGACATATTATAGCATGAACATACAATCATCTCATCAAACATGTCATGACATAAGAAATACACATATAAATCATGCATCTTATCATATTTATTCTAATCATTAAAGAAAATAAACATAGAAGAGCCAGCTTGGTTAAAAATCAGACATATTATGGGAAGCATTTTAATCACACAAAATCATCAAGCTATAAGCCAAATATGCAATGTACAAAATCAAGATCATGAAAATCAAACAAATATGCATGGAAGCCTAACAAAAGGGCATGGCTAAAAATGAAAGGGAATTAAAATGTCATTTTTGTGCTAAAATGCAACATGAATAAATCAGAAGAAGGAATGGATGAAAAACTTACCTCAAAATTTTAAGTTTTTAATATTCCTTCTAACTTATCCTTTTTTTCTTTGATTTTCTTTCCTGAATATTTTCTATAAGAGCAAAAATGTGAACATTTATATTAAAGAAATAAGAAAAAAAGTATAAAAACCCTTAACCTAGCCAACCGAATAACGCCCCTCTTAGGGGTGATTTGTTTCATTTTTTATGATATTTTAGTTCCCTATGTCCTAGCTAGTGTTTATCTAATTCTCCTTGGCCAAAACCCCTTTAATTTGGGTCCAAGCAAGCCTTCTATTGGCTCAAGCTTGCATTCATCCCTTTCTAATAATAATATTGCCATTTTTGGGGGGCCACATTTGTTGTTGTCATAATTTCATTATCCTTTCAAATATCCTAGTTTTCCATCTTTATTTGCACTCATGGGCCACCCATAGTGAAATTTAAAGATAGAGTCCAATTTGTGTTAAAATAAAAGAAAAGCCAAAATTAAAATAATTTTATAATGGACCTAATTTCACTTAAAATGCAGTCTAATATGACATCGTTTTAATTCAAATTATTTTTGGAATAATAATTATAGGAAAAATCATAAAAAAAAGGTTCATGGAGATTTTGAAATAAATGGCTTGAATTTTCTAATTATTGTCAAGCTGTTGATACACATCATGATATAGCGATACCTTGGCCTAATGTATCGACTCATTTTGGCAATGTATCAATACAATAGTGCCCCAAAAACAAATTTAGTACTATCAAGCCCATGTATTAATGGGGTTATCAACACCAACCCTAGTATTTAAAATTTTGATCATTGGGAGATAAGGAATAGATAACCCCAAGGCAAGGTATCGATACTTTTAACATGTTTTATATGGTACATTCCATTTTGGCTCTTTGATCACCCTTACGTCAGTTCGGGATGATCTATGTTAGTCCCAAACATAGGCAAATGGTTTTGGTTTCATAGCATATGGACAAAAGTAGGTGTCTACACCACTTGTTCTTAATTTAATTTATTAGTGAAGTTATGTGAAGAAAATGTGCTTACTAAAATACAATAAATAAAATAAATTAATATTTTATATGAAAAAAATATGTTAAACATATATGGAATAAAAATAAAGAAAAACATAGACATGGGGAAGTGGAAAAATAGTGAAATTAACCAAGAATTTAAATAGTTAAAGCAATAATTAAATTAAAAGCAATATAAATAAATGATTAATTTAGCAAGTAAAACATAAAATATTTTAAGGAAATTAAAAATAATTAAAAACATAAAAAAATAAGAGAATTAAAAATTAAAAGAAAATAAGTAACTTAAAAAAATTAGTTCATTCAGGTTGAGTTAACATGCGATTTGTGCAAGTTAACACAAAGGTGCATGTTGATTGAACTATAGGTTTTAAATTTCATATTTTTTTCAACTCATATTTCAACTTGTTATAAAAAAAGAACCATGTTTTCTTTCCCCAAACCTAGATTTAAGCATCGATGACGTACAAAACTCATCTACTCTCCCAAAAGTTAATGTTTTCCACTTTTTAACTGTTGAAAACTAGAAATCCTATAATTTTTTATATAATAACCTAAAGCCAAGACTTAATCTTCTTCTTCTAAAAATTTCTTTCAGAATGAGCTTTTGGCAAAAAGAAAAGACTTTGATTTTTGGGAAATAATTTTATTTTGTTTCTTAAAACCAAAAATTAAAAAAAAAAATTAACTTTGTTTTAGGACTTTTCAAACACCTTTATAAGCCGCGAACCAAAACACAAAAAAATAAATTTTTGAAGAATACTATGAAAACCAAATACCTTTTTGCTAGGATTCTTTCGGATCTTGGATTGTTTATTGGTATAACCCTCTTGTTATTATGCACTAAGTGTGTGTTTACAAGGCTCTAATATCTTGGAGGGCAAGGATCAGATCGGTCTTGGTAGATTTGATCTTTTTTTTTCTTTGACTTCATTTAATTTTTTTATTTCAAGTTTTTTCGAAAAAGATTTTGACATGTTTTTCATAATTCAAGTTTATAGATTACTCCTAGACTAGGTCAGCTTTATCTTTTGATTTATTCTTTTTTTTAATTTTTTAAAAATAAGAATAATAAAATAAAAATAAAAACAAAAGGAAAAATTCAAAAACCTATAAAATAAAAATATGATATTTTGAGAAAATGATAAAAACTAAAATCCAAATCCAAATTTTGATAAAATAGAAAAATTTAAAATAAAATAAAATTTAAAAATAAACAATTATGAAATCACACATGGGTCATTCCCAGTGGACTTCAAAACCCAATAATAAACTATTTAAGGTCTAATTAAATTAAGATCAAATTTACTTAAAATCTTGATTATTAGTTGGAATAATCAAGCGTCAACAAGTAAAAACTTACGGTACATTTAGTTCATTAGAAAAGAATGAAATAACTATAACAGTAGTTTGATTCAATAAAATGAAACACTGCAGGATTCAAATCTCGTAAAGCAATTTCTTATTCCATCTAAGGCTAGGGTAGCATTCATGGTACATTTGGTTCACTGAAATAGAATAGAGCTGTAAAAGAATAGCTATTATGGGACATGGTGGAATAGCTCTAGCAATAGTTTGGTTCAGTAGAATAGAACGCTATCGGATTTAAATCTCCTAGAACAATTTCTTATTCTACCTAAGGCCTAAATATTTTGGCTCAAAAATATTTTTTTAGTGATAAGAACAGCACCACCATAGCAAAAATAGGGAAGTTGTAAAAAAAAGTTTTCATTAGAAAGCTTAAGGATGCTCGAGAGAGAGAATTCGAGCTTTAAGAATAGGGTTAAAGTATCCCCTTAGAAAGTGGGGTTGGAGTATCCCCAATGATGAAGATCATTTGCATGTATGAAAGAGAGTTGTGATTAAAAGACCAGAAGAAGCCTGATAAAGAGAAAATTCAGATTCTTGGGTGAAAAGAGAGGTTAGAGTATCCCCTTGGAAAGTGGGGTTAAAACATCCCCAATTGTGAAGATTTTAGACATGTTTGAAAATAGGTTCTGATTAAAAGCCCCAAGAGGTCAGAAAGAGAGAAAATTTTGGATTTTGAATGAAAAACAGGGACTATCCCCTCAAAAGACGGGCTTAGAGTATTCCCAATGATGAAGATTTTTATATCTAATGAGAAAAAGGACATTTTAGAGAAAAAAGTATTTTAAAGATTAAAATCAAGGATTAGAGTAAAATTTAAAATTTTGTTTTGGCCTTAATACAAGAATAAGAGGCTTGTGTTGTAATATGTGTCTCCATAGGGAGTCAATCAGATACATTTTAAGACATTTAAATGCCTTGATAAAAGTGGTTCAAAAAATTGGTTAATTTTAATTCTGCAAATTAGGGATAGCATCATGCTATCTCTTTTTTTGAATTTATTTCGAGTTCATTCAAAGACTTTCAGGGACAAATGATGTACCGTTAGAAAGGTGACTCGATAAGGATTAGGGTAAAAATATTTTAAAAAATCCTAGAAAATTGCTTTCTAGGTAGTATTAATTTTTAAAGTTGGGTTGGTTTTAGCACTAGCAGCATGTGCAGGGAAGAAGGTGTAGCAAACTTTGAAACATCACCCAAAACTCATTTGGGATTATTAAATCACGAATGATACCTTTCGAAAAAGGAAATTTCACAAGCATTTTGGGAAAATATTTTAATATTTCAAAAAAAATAGATTGATGGGTTGAAATGATCCAAATTAAATGCAAATCATTGACTATAGAGGTTCCAACCAATGAAGGTTCAAAAAATCATAACTCCTTCATTCAAAATGGTCTAGGTGCAAACAAGAAATTGCTAGAAAGTTAATTCAATGCTCTTTCAATGAAAAATGAAAATTTCCAACGAAAAATGTTTTAGCTTAAAAATATTTTTTTAGTGACAAAAATAATGCCACCATAGCAAAAATAGGGAAGTTTTTTTTTGGTATTTTTGAGTTTCTCAGAACTAAACGCGAGCTAAGGGCATCCAAACATTCATGACAGAAAGGAATCAGTGACATGGGCTTCAGAAGCTCATTTACATAATCCTAGAGTGGTTTAGGATAATGAAACAGCTCAATACCATGTCATCAACAAGGGCATTAAGCTTTAGATCAAGGCGTATACATTTTAAAACAAGTAAAAGGCTATTTTATTTTGGAAACTAGAACTTTTAACTTCATTTAGCCATGAATCCAAACATAAAAAAGCTTGATTTATTCCTAAGATTGAAAGACCAATTTTGTGAACATTAAAGCCATGCAAGGAAATGAGTGGGAGGGGTACATAGACATATTAACTTCATAAATGACATTAAGAATCATGCCATGAAAAATGATATGAACATGTTTAAACAATGAAAAACATGCTAGAATTTTCAAGATGACATTTTTATTCCATAAAACCTACCAATATACAAGAAAATGCATGAATATGCTTAAAACATGTTAGGATGAATATCCAACTAAGAGTTGAATATGTGAAGGTGGATGAAATATGATAAGAAATGCATAAACAGGGATTATTATGATGGTGAAAATAAAACATGGCATGTTTGGCCATCAAAGTATCAAAAAATCATCCAAAGCCTAACACTACCACAAAAAAGGCCATAATAATGCATGAGAATCTTAAAATGGTCATGGTAACATAAAAAGGGTCACTAAGATAATGCAAATGTTGAAAACTAGAAAATAGCTAGAGTAAAGAGAAAAAAATAGACCAAAAATTCTTAAACTTTAACCTTTCTTTTAAGTAGTAGTTATAGTTATTTTCTTCCCTCTTTTTATTGCTAATTGGCAAGAAAATGACGAAAAAATGTGCTATTTAGTTATGATGTTGATAGAGGGGAGTTTTAAAAGGAAATATGAATGGAATGGATGAGGGTTTTTGGTTTTTTGGTGGCTAAAGAATGTTGAAAGAGTATAAAAGTGAGTGTCTTTTACTGAGAATGTATGTAGAAAGCCCCTTTTCAACTAAGCCAAAGTTGGCATATATAGCTATGTCAATATAAAGACAAAAAATGAAAAAAAAATCAGTATTATGGGATTTTAGCCATGTATTATATGACAACTCTGGGTACTATACCCAGTTGGCTATTTTTCCATTGGCTACAGCTAGAGTAATGGAGCAAAGAGGTTGAATGTGTGTGAACATGGAGAAAAACCAAGTATGACTTAAACCATTTGTTTCATGTAGGTGTCCTAGTTTCAAGCCATTTTAGGCCTAAAAAATTTTTTAAACCTAATTATAAGTCCAATAATGAGGCTTAATATGAATTTTGATGATTTTTTATACCAAAAATGTGTTTAAATTGGATTATTGGATTTTAAGTTCAATAGTGCAAAGGTGTGAAAATAACATGAACTAGTCACAAATGCCTTGGTGTATCAATACAAAGTATTTTGTATCGATATTGATACAACAAAGCCAATATTAATACCAAGAACAAAAAATGTTTCTAGTCTCGAGACTTGAAGACTATCAATACCATAAAGGCCGATATTGATACTCTTACTTGTGTATCGATACATTTGGCCAAGAATCATGATTTTAGCTATTGCCGAGGCCTATATTGATATAAGCATGCTCAATATCGATATCATACCTTAGGCATTGAAACTACATGTGAAAAATTAAATTTTTAGTGATGTGAAAGCTTCGTATCGATACCTATATAGCAATGTGACTTTCATGTACCTAGGCTTTCAAACACCTTACTTTGGCTGAGAATGGTAGGAAACTGACCCGTGTTTGTCTGAATGACCCTGATGATTACTCAAAAAGTGACCTCTAAAGCCTTGAATGCTGGCTCAGATAAAATAGGGTGCCTATAATAGTTGTTCCAAGACTTTGTATAATGAAATAAAAATCAACTATTTTATGGAATTGGCTATTCCATAAAATGGGCATTCAGTGAACCAAACGGTTGTGTCACTATAGTACGCCGAATTGGCCTGTAATAAAACAACTAGTAAAATGAACCAAACATACTATTATAGTTGTTTTTTTATCATCAAATTCTCTCAATACAGTTACTAGCAAGCTTTGAGTAGAAAAGTGACATGATACCAACCGCAAAGTCCATATAATTCCACTCAACTCAATTAGAACAATTGTTTGATCAGAATGATTTTACATTGATATAAACCATGCTTTTCTTTTCCTTTTATCCTTGTCCCAATTGCCTATTTCCTTGTAGCACATTTAGTAGTGAAATTGATGAGTATATCCTGAACCTGCAACTAATATCAATATATAGTAATTCAGAATATTCAAGGAAACAATAAGAGCAGTAAAAATGGAGAATCATAAAACAATTACATGATGAATAAATGCACTCATAGTCCATCACCTTTTATTAAAGTTTCATTTTTATCCACAAATTAAAAAAATGATATTTATCATCCACAACCTTTCAAAAAATTTCACTATCCATCCTTCCGTTAGTCAAAAATGAAAAATTTAACTACATTGTCCACAAAAGCATCACTTGTTAGTACATATGATTTGATATATACTTGGCATAAGTTACCAAGATGTAAATAAGAGTGAAACAATTTACCCAAAATATAAAAACCCATTTAGATAAATTACTTTATATTTTTAAAATATATAAAAAAAACTAATCACAATTTAGAATTAAAAATTGAAAAGCTATTATAATTAATATATTATTTATAAGTTAAGAATAATGATAAAATATAACTTTATAAATTAATTAAATACTTGTATAAAGAGAAAAAAAAAGAAAGATACATAAAACAATCATTAACTAATTTATAAAATTATATTTTATCTTTATCGTAACTTATAAAAAATACATCGATTAAAAAATATTTTTTTAATTTTTAATTCTATTAATTAATTACGATAATTTAATTTATCTAAGTGAAATTTTTATAATATATATTCTATCTTTATTCATACTAGCAAATGATGTTTATATATATTATTAAATTTTTTATTTTTAACTAAAGAAATGATAGATGATGAAATTTTTTAAAAAATTATAGATGAAGAATATCAATTTTTAAAGTTGAGAATGAAAATAAGATTTTATTAAAAGGTAATGAATTATGAGTATATTTTACTGAGTAGATGACTGTCTATTAACGTACATGATGGAATTAACCTTTAATACATATACGGCATGTGTATATCATGTAATTGTAGACTCTTATAAGAAGAATAGTTGTGATATCTCCGAAGAGATGGCAAATGCGTAACATGTAACTTGTGATTGAAACTTGAAAGGACTACTTCAAAAGAGACTTTCTGACAGCTGGCCTCCCCTCGTGTCCCTCCCCTCCTCTCTTCTTCCACCCTTTCTCTGCTCCCCTATAATATATTTCCTTTCTTTTTATAATTTTCGCCGCGTTGCTAGTGCTAAGTACATCGTATAAATCAATATTATAAATTTTACTTTCTAGTTACTAGTATAATAATATACTAGGATTTAGTTTATTGTCGTCGTTGAAAAAAAATTGAGTTAAAAAATGTGGGTTAAAAAAATATGTGTTTAAAAAGTATAATAAAAAGATATAGTTAATTTTTTTTTACATATTTACTTTTACTATAAAAAAGTACTATAAAGAATTGAAATATCAAAAAAAGTTATTTTTAAGATAATAAAAGTTTAAAGATGTAAAGGTAATAAAGTTATATTATCCAAAAATTAGTTTTCAAACCGTAAAAGTTTCATATTGTTGACGGTTTATTTTAAATTGCCAAATCATGCTTTTAAAAGCAAAAGCCAAAATTTTTTACCCTTTAACATTATATTTGCGATGAAACATAACTTTTAATTTTAAAAGCTATGCTAATATTAATACTAAACGTAGCTTAAGATGTTTGATAATGACAAGTCGAATTTCAATTCAATGGACAAAATAGAAAGGATTATGCTTTGTTCTTACAACGTTATTTAATATCATTATGAATGCACATATCGAATAACTCAACATTTCTGTTAATTTAATTTTTTAAAAGGTGATCGCAACAATGGTACAATATTTGATATCTAGAAAAACGTGATTACGCTCTTGCTTACTTTAATCACTTTACTTGTAAGAATGCTGAAGTAGAGATAAAATAAATCTTTTATATGTATGCATGTCTAAAGTTTCATTTCAAAACGTGATGCCAACAATTTGGAATACCAAAAATAACACTAAACATTACCCTTAAACCTATTGTGAATCTCTTTTCATTGTGTTTCGTATTGATTAAAAAATCAGATAGGATCAATTTATTGATTAAATAAAAAATTAGTGATCTATTTGATCCAAAAAATGTATTTAAATTGGACACTAATCAAACTAGTACAAAATTGGTTCAACTGATCAAAAATCTGTAAAGAAATGTATTTTTTCTCAAAATTTTAATATAATGAGATTTGAATTTTTGACCTTTTAATTTTATATTAAAAACTATATCATTACATTAAATACATATATTTTTTTAAATATTAACAATATTTAATATTTATTTAACATTAAATCTAGTGTTTAAATATTGAAAAAAAATTCATCAAATTGACTTATTCAATTAATTGAATCAATTTGATCAAGAATTGAAAGTCTGATTGATTTGATTTCCAATTTGATTTTATTAACCTAAGTGTTTCCTAAAACTGCCTAAATTTGTGATATTTTAAATTAATTAAATATAATAAAGATTTATCTTATGCTAATGCATTTCCAGTGTCGTCTTGGGAGATCCAA